>VDFB02160130.1:0-24541 GCA_007258455.2 Sequoia sempervirens | reverse complement strand
GTGGGATCACCCTAGGGTTAAGTGTATCGAACTAATTGAAAGTGGAGAAGACTATCTTTAAAATTTAACAATCATTTTTTAGTGGTGTGAGATTGATCCCACGTGCCATGAGATTGACCTATGACAACAAAGTGCCCAAAATCAAGATGAGAAAATAATGTATAAGGACGAGTGTAAGAATAAGTGTAATGAGTAACTAATTTGTGTAGAGATATGGATAGGGTTAAGTGCATGGAACTAATTGAAAGTGGAGAAGACTATCTTTAAAATTTAAAAATCAATTTTTAGTGGTGTGAGATCAATCCCACATGCCATGAGATTGACCTATGACAACAAAGTGCCCAATATCAAGATGAGAAAATAATGTATGAGGACAAGTGTAAGAATAAGTGTAATGAGTAACTAATGGGTAGAGATATGGATAGGGTTAAGTGTATGGAACTAATTGAAAGTGGAGAAGACTAATAGATAAAAAGTAAGTTCATTACACAAGAATACACCATTTGTCAATATAGAATTGTACTAAGATCATTCCATTAAAATGAGTAAAAAGATAAATGAAAAATTGACATGGGAATTAATTAGAGTTGTCTTTTTAAAGACCCATCGAATTTATATCACCTTATGTCCTAGAATGATATGCATAATTATGCTTCTTTTAGTCTTGCATATCAAAAAACCTCCTAGAATTTTACTCCTTGAAGTGCAAATAGTATGTGAATGATGATTGATAATTCCTAGATTTAAAAACACTCATCAAAATATATTTGAACACTAATATATAATAATAAATCATGTGAAAAATGTATCAAGTAAGCTTGTGGTGGGAATGGAATGGTAGAAGTAAAAAAAAAAATTGAATCTTTAAAATTTGAGAATCAATTTTAAGTTGTGTGAGATTGATCTCACACGTCATGAGATTGACCTATGACAACACTGCTAATATTAAGATGGAAAAAGAATGCATGAAGATTGAATACAAAAATAGATATAATAAATAAATAAAAGATGGAAATACGATTAAAATCAAGTGTATAGAAGTAAGTGAAAAGACTAAAAATCACTTATCAATATTTAATTATATTAAGCCCATTCCATGAAAATGAGCCAAAAATACATAAGAAACAGACGTAGACATTGGAATCTATTAGAATTGTCATTTTACAAAGCTGTCCAATTTTAAAAAGTACTTTTGTACCTTCCAACTTTGACATACTAATTAAGGAAGCCAAAAAGTTGCTCCCATGTGAAGTGAGCACATTGAGAGTAAATGATTGGACAATGAATTGGTAATTCACTGATTTCATGTGAAGTGAGCACAATGAGGGTAAATGATGTCTTCTGAACCGGCCCACAAGTCACTTTTTTGTCCATGATTTGACTCATAGCTAAATATGAAGCCTTAATTTAAAAGGGACTAGATGACAATATGAGTACTTCGCTTGTTTTTTATGGCACCATAAGATGTTAACAAGAGGGCTAGATTTTTTATTTAAGTTGTAAGTTGTGTTCTGTGGATACATTCATAGTTTTGCATAACTTACGCATTCTAAGCTCGACTTGTTTCTTCTGCAGGCAAGGTAGATAATAAGCCTCAAAATCAATATAAGGAAGTAATGCGGATTCATCTCAGCCTGGATCTGAATATCAGCTGCGCTCACTAAGTGTGAGAAAGTTGTCTTAAATGCATGTCAGCCCCAGTTTGAGATGAATCTGTGTTAGTTCTCATATATATATCTGCTAATGAACAAGGATTACGATAGTCACTGCCATGGTTTTGTATTCTTTCCTTGTTTCTTTCTTCATATATATTTTTCAGTTTTTTTCTTCATATATATTTTTCATTTCAGTACGAAGTAAGTTACATAACAACAGAGAAAGATATTAGGGTTATATTCTTCTCATCATGGACCTTTCTAAATCTATCTTTTCTTCTTAATTTCTTTTTATATTCCTGAGTCTGTGGTTAAATCCTTATCTCCACCATGGACGATGTGGGTCTCTCTTGTTCGATAATTCTTGGGTCAGTTGAATTACTTTGATATTTGCTTAGTTTCTCATTGCTCTGCTAGAAATGGGGATTCAAGTGCTAAAATCTACAGTTGAAGCTAGGCATTTCACTCATATATTCTTCTCTACTTTTCCTTTAGTGATGGACTCCGTATTCTAAGAGTGAAGAAATTTCATTAGTATTTTCTATAGTTGGAGTTGGATTTGAGTTTAATTATGTTTTCCTTAATTGCCTGGTTTTGCGAAGATGGTGATCAAACAGTACGATCATTAATACCACGTTCTTGTTTCTTCTTGTGAGAAGTATTATGCTATGTTGGGCAAGGCCTTGCGAGTCTTCAGAAAGAGTAAGCAGCTGCTGATTGAAAGAGGGCCCAGTTAAGGAGGGCTGGGCTTAAAGTCACACACTAACTGTATGGTCCCATGGGGGGGCTTGGGCTTCTATTTTCATGGAGCAGGAGGTCCCATGGGAAAAAAAAAATTGTGCTACGGGATTAATTGGAATCTTTTCCAGAAAAATAGGAGCCCCTACCTTTTAGAAATGAATCTTTCAGCTGGTGAAATTGGGGTGGGCTAGAAATTGCCCCTACAGCTTAGGAGTTTTTTATGCCACTTGTCTCTCATCTAAAATTTTAAATTCTTATTAGAAAATAAAAATGAGAGAATTTTGATTTATTTATTATTTTTTATCAAAGCACTATAGTTCATTCCTTAAATTTTGGAGCTTAAAATTTTAAGCAGAATTGTAAGATTAAATCCATGGGACCAAGAACTTTAAAATATTCCTAAAGCTAAAAGCATAATGCTGAGATTTTAAGGAAGCCCCCTCCATGGGACCACCGCAAGTAAGCTTTGTTGCTTAGTGTGTGGATGTGGGCCCCATTAACCTGTTCCGTTCCCCTTCCAAAATCCGTTTGTCTAAACAGCTGCCGTGACAGTCAGCGGTTAGCAGTTCTCCCGCGCATTAAAAAAAACTATGTTCAAATTCAAACATACTATTCCCGCGCCGAAGTTTGGTAGATACCCTAAAATATTTGCTAACATAAAAGAATAAAACAGTCTAAAGGAAAATGGTTATTACAGCGTAGAGAAGACATGGGTGCCCTCAGAAGGCAGACGCACTGTTTCATCATATCCAACAAAAAGGCCTCAAACCTGATCAATTTGCTTCTGTGCCAAAATGGGAGCTTTGAACCACGAATTACGTATCCATAAAAGCAGAAAGGATAGGGGACTTTTCCCAGATGATGTTGGAAATGGTCTGGTGGACATGCTTCCAAAATGTGGAAGCATGGACAAGGCACGTGAACTGTTTTACCGAATGCATCAAAGAAATGTGGTTTATTGGAATGCCATGATTGCAGGATATGCACAAAATGGATTTATTGAAAAGGCTTTAGAAATTTTCAAGCAAATGCAAATTGGTAGGTGTGAAGCCAGTCGTCGCAACCTTCGCCAGCATCCTCCCTGCCTGGGCAAACATGAGAGCTTTGGAACAGGGTATGGGCGCACATCAGAGGATAATGGATAGAGGAACTCTGTTTGTACTTCCATCTGCCCTGGTAGACATGTATCCATAAATGTGGAAGCATAGACAAGCATGTAAACTGTTTCACAAAATGCCTTAAAAGATGTCACCTCATAGAATGCTATGATTGCAGGATTTTCACAAAATCTATTGAAGATGAAGGCCCTTTCATTTGTGTTATTTAACTTAATAATAAGTTCTGCACACAGATTGTTTTTGTGAGTTTAGTTTGAGATGCTAGAAAATTGTTTGTGACAGTTTGAGAAAAAAAAGGAAGCTCTAATTATTTGGTTGTCATTCATAATTTAATTGTTAATAATTGTTGTTCAAAGACATTTTGATTATTTGTTCCAGCTTTTTTGCTTTACAACATATCATGCATTGCAACCAATACCTTTGAAAGGCTGTCAAATAGTTGTATTAGCTTAAAATTAAGTTTCATACAGAGAGTAATTCTTAAATTTGGTCAATAAAAGTAGGAAAATGATTTATCTTATTAGTAGGGATGAGGTGTAAGATTGTTATTGATCATATGTAAAAATGACAATTTCCTATTTTTTGGGTCTCAAGGTTGTCGCAATATAAGTGATCTTTAGATTATCTAGAGTCAAAATATTATGCTCCTGTCTATATTCAACTATAATTACTAACTGATCTTGCCATTATAGAGATATTGGTAGTAGGTCAATTTCCTCAATGATTAATGCCTCACATAATTTTTCATTAATTTAAAATCATTTCTTGTGATGTTATATAAGGATATTATTATATGTCCCCATAAATTTAATGATATTCTCATCATTCTAAAATGTACCTAGAGAAACAAGATTGTGTTGTTCCCAAATGATGAGTTTGGGATAGGTAACTAGGAGTCAATAGTACAAATGGAGGTTTCATGGAAGAGTTTGGTAATTTCAAGATTATCAAAGAATTTAGTGATGGGTTGGACCTTAATATTTTCAATATTAGGAGACATGTCTTTTATAACAATATTCATGAGTTTTCATTTAGTTTATTAAATTTATCATTAGGTGGTATGTATCTTAAGCATCAAGTTTTGATACTTTCTTATATAAAGAGTATATCAAGAACACTTTAGTTGTGGAGCCAAGGCCTTTGCCACTGCATTTCATGTTCATACAAATGTGGAGCATTGTGGGTATTTTTATTTTAGGAATCATAGTGTGAACTCTTTATCTCAATCAATCTAGGAGCTAGTTGCACCTTCAATTTCTTCATATTTTAGTAACCCATGTTGGACAAATGTGTTGGTACTAAAATGCATGATGGTTTGTGTCATTTTTTATAAAGGATGAGGTCAATTATGAGATCATGGAGATAAAATGATCATGATGATACAAAATGTGTTGTTTAAATCATACTCTCCATAGTCAATGTTAATGATCTTGATTTGAGCTTTGAGAGGTGGAGTGGTAGGTGTATGGGATCAATGTAGTAATAAGATGGCATAATTGTTGGACATGAGTGGAAATTTTGGTTTTAGGATTTTGATAGTCCTCTTGGTGAGACCCATATCTATTGAATGAGGTTCATATCTAATGACTTAGTGTGAGAGTCTAACTCACTCCCCACCACCACTTTGCGGGATATTAAATTTATTGTAAGCTTAGCCTAATGAAAAATGTACCTCAAAGGGAGATTAATTCCATTATCTAATTTATATACCTCATTGTAACATAAGGGTTCTAGGTTGCTACTAGGTGATGAAACCCAAGTCAGCCACCAAAAAGAAACTAAAATAAAAGGACTTATCACTTGCAACATGAGGGAAGAGTATACATGGATTTATCCTTTTGAGGGGATTTTTATTAATTAAAGGGATGAATTTTATTCCTAATTTACTTAGGGTACACATATGATACTTGTTACTTTATGTCTCAAGTCATAATATTAAGACACATATCATAATTTTATCTAATCCTATGTCTCACCTTGGCCTATGTAACCAAGTAGTTCTCTTTGCATTTTTAATTCATATTCACTGTATATTTACATACTTTGAGAGAATAACATTATTCTCATATTTCATCACTCTTGTGCTTTCATTGAAGCTCCTAGATATTGGGTGGCTATAAATTCAACCGAATATTTTATGGTATAGAGCATTCTATACCAACTCTTACATTAAATAGTCATGAAATGAATAATACAAATAATATTGTACATAGTCAAAATTTTAGAAAGTGAGATAAATGAAAGATTATCCTTGAATATAATTTAGGATATTAGCCAATATTATAATTGATTCATCCAATTTATTAAATTTATGTATATAAAAATGGAAGAATAAGAACCATACCAGTATATATTCACGATATTTTGACTAAGATAGACACACATAAATATAGGAAGGACCCTAGATTCCTCTCTACAATATCTAAAGATGCTTCAAGATCCAAGATGGTTGAAATAGCTACTCTATTGGCATATAAGGATGATAAAGAATTTAGAGTAGATGATTATAAAATTACTACTATAAACATGGGACAAGAAACCAAAGATCAAGAAAAATAAGTTCATTTAGTAGTTTTCATTATGGTCTCAAGGATGAATATAGATAAGAAGATAAAGAAAGAACTGAAGAAGTAGATAAAAGAATTGCAAGCATATCTCAAGCAATTGGCTACTCCATTATGATTGATAGATATGCATCTCTTTCTCCTCTAGTAATAATATACCAACAATAAATATCCTTTCCAGAAAAAATGAAGGAATATCTTCCTTGGGGTTCTCTATTTGTTAGGAAATTCATCCTCTCCCAATTTCATCTTCATCGACAAATATTCATGGTCCAACAAGCTTATGAGGCCATAATTGCTAGCTAGAGGTAAAAGGAATAGTTCCCCAACTTGCACTCAGTTAGGTTGACATGTCATCACACATAATAATCATGAATGGTTTCTCATATGACACCTAACAAGGATATGTTTTTAGGCTTTATGCAACTAGATGACTACTTTAGGTGTAGTGAAAATGGATTTATCAAAAGCTCTTGGCTAGAGGATAGAGTAGATTTGGTGCAAAAACATAGAAGTTGGTCACAATTAACTTTATTAAAATGTGTTATAAATTGGAGAAGGAAATGGAGTTGACTAAAACATAGAATACTATCATCCAACTTAAGGCCTAGATAAAAGCTGAGAAAAACTCCTGGGGAAAGATGGATGCTAAATAAAAGTTGTAACGTAGTACATACTAAGATAAAGAAGGCCAAGTTGATAATAGGAGATTGAAAACAAGTGAAGAAGCTTGAGGAGTCATAGAGGAGGAGGATAGATGAAGATACCAAGCTGTAAAAATAACTAATGGAGCTAAGGGATACTAATTCTTAATAATTATAGGTAATTAACTAATAATAGTTGGAGCTTCAACTCACCAAGAAATTGTTTGGGCTAACATCCCTTGTTAAAATGTACTCATCTTATTAGGCCAAGCTTGTGGAGATGATTGTGGATATAAGTTTTGTTTTGAAGTTCATTGCCTCCACTCAATCCCTAAACATAAAAGTGAAGGATGGGGTGGATGAAGTGATCCTATATTTAACTCCCAAGGTTCTGCAAGTTAAAGTTCTAGTTGAAAAACTCTATGATCTTCTAAATGAGAAGCTAATGGAAATCAATGTGGAAATAAGAGAACAACAATAGTGAAGATGAATGAGGTGGTAAGCAAGAATAAGGCCACACTAAATTTTTCACCAAGTTAGCCACTTAGAGAAGGTCATGAAAGGAATGAGGGAGCATATAATCTCTTTGGTTCAACAAGTGCTTCTCTCTTGATTGCTAGCTAATGATATAGTGCTCCAAGAAAAAGAATTGAAAGAAATGCTCATAAACAAAGAACAAAACTAAAAATCCTTTTAAGGATGGGCACATATGTTAAGAATCAAATAAATAGAAGAAATCATCTATCTAATTGCATGGTTATAATTCTAAGAAAATATTGTTGTGGAAAGACCCAAAGACATCTCCCATTAAGATATCATTGGATTAGATAAGGTCTTTTAGGCCTTAAAAAGAAAGGAGAGTCCAACTAATATAGAATAGGCATTTTTACAATCAATCTTGGAGAAAATCTAAGTACTCCAAAGTTGAGTATTGTTTAAAAAAAAAACATTTTATTAGTTTTAAGAATCCTCATGCAAGCTTCTAGGTTCTTCCTCATATGTGATAATCCCTTATGAGTTACTCAAACTGTAGAGGTTTAATATCTATCTACCCCTTTGAGACAATTTTTGGGATAAATATTTTATATTTCCTCTCATTCCTCTTTAGTGCCTTTAATCACCAAGTGGAAATATCATAATTTTCTTTTCAATTTACTTGGTTCTATTTAAGTTACAAACTTTTTAAATAACTCATAGGTTTTATTTTCGATGATATCATCAACAAGTAGGGTCACACCATTGATCATTTGAAGACATAATAGGAACTAAATTTTTTAGAAGTTGGTAGTTTTGACACTCTTGTTTGGTGCACTATTTGTCAATAATGAATATCAACACAAGGGGCCCAATTTGTCAAGATAGAAAAAGAAGAGTTTTAAAGGACCCTGGTGCATAACTTTAAATCTTTCTCTAACTAATCTAATAACACAAATGAAATTTCAATCAGTTGTCTTACATTGTAACTAAATTTATTGCACAATTGTATATAATATAATGAGCTAACAAGGGCATGTTTCCCAAGTCTTCTATCTTTTGAGAGAAAAGTAAGAGAAAAAGAGCCAATACCAAGTGCTACATTTATTTTTGGTGCTCTTCCAAACTATGTCAGCATGATAGGAAATTACCATTGTCACGGATTAGTTAATGGATGACATGACAAATAATGAGGTGGGTCCATTTTTTTATCAAATAAAATAATTCTTTAATTTTTTATTCATAACATCGATGTTCATTTTGTAAGATCAATAGTATACACATCTTCCAAAAACTTGTGAATCTAATAATCCTAAGGAGTTTTCCTTTTGCCTTTAATTTTTTATACTTGAGCATTTGTATGACCACCAATAAAAGGGACCATTTAAAGCATATAAATATACATAAAAAAATAGTTGGCACTAGAGTTCTCATCAATTTTATTGTTTTTGGATTTGATACAAACTTGCTCACAATCAAATCTAGAAACTACAAAATTGATGTTAATATGGATTGTGGAAATCTAGTAGCATTGAACCATAATGCTCTTCATAGAAATGATAAAATTGACACATATTTTTCATTTCACCATTGACTATAAATAAATTAGATATGATAAAGAAAAGTCTTCATTCTAAACTACATTTTGAAAACTATTTTGTTCAACTATTCTAATTTTTAGCATGCATTTATTTTTATTGACCAAATTCAAGAATTACTCTTTATATGAAACTTAATTTTAAGTTAATACAACTATTTGACAGCCTTTCAAAGGTATTGGTTGCAATGCTTGATATGTTGTAAACCAAAAAAACTGAAACAAATAATCAAAATGTCTTTGAACAACAATTATTAACAATTAAGTTATGAACATGACCACCAAATAATTAGAGCTTTTTTTTTTCTCAAACTCTCACAAACAATTTTTTAGGAGAATTTGCTCTCAAACTAAACTCACAAAAACAATCTGTGTGCAAAACTTATTATTAAGTTAAATAACACAAATGAAAGGCCCTCCATCTTCAATAGCTTTTGTGAAAATCCTGCAATCATAGCATTCTATGAGGTGACATCTTTTAAGGCATTTTGTCAAATAGTTTACATGCTTGTCTATGCTTCCACATTTTTGGATACATGTCTACCAGGGCAGATGCAAGTACAAACAGAGTTCCTCTATCCATTACCCTCTGATGTGCGCCTATACCCTGTTCCAAAGCTCTCGTTTTTGCCCAGGCAGGAAGGATGCTGGCGAAGGTTGCGAAGACTGGCTTCACACCTACCAATTTGCATTTGCTTGAAAATTTCTAAAGCCTTTTCAATAAATCCATTTTGTGCATATCCTGCAATCATGGCATTCCAATAAACCACATTTCTTTGAGGCATTCGGTAAAACAGTTCACGTGCCTTGTCCATGCTTCCACATTTTGGAAGCATGTCTACCAGACCATTTCCAACATCATCTGGGAAAAGTCCCCTATCCTTTATGCTTTTATGGAGACGTAAATCGTGGTTCAAAGCTCCCATTTTGGCACAGAAGCAAATTGATCGGGTTTGAGGCCTTTTTGTTGGATATGATGAAACAGTGCGACTGCCTTCTGAGGGCACCCATGTCTTCTCTACGCTGTAATAACCATTTTCCATCAGACTGTTTTATTCTTTTATGTTAGCAAATATTTTAGGGTATCCACCAAACTTCCGCGCAGGAATAGTATGTTTGAATTTGAACATACTTTTTTTTTTTTTATGCGTAGGAGAACTGCTAACCGCTGACTGTCACGGCAGCTGTTTACACAAACGGATTTTGGAAGGGGAACGGAACAGGTTAATGGGGCCCACATCCACACACTAAGCGGTCAAAGCTTAGTGTGTGACGTTTAAGCCCGGTAGGAGGAGTTAATAATTCTTGTGACAAGTATTCTGCTCTGTGGGGAAGGCCCATCTTTGTACAAAAAAGTGTTGCTATCCCACGTTTGTGGCCTAAATGACAAATAGGAAACATAAATAAAAGGGAAAGAGATAAAATAAAATTGATTTATTTGTGTAGTTCTAGGTACATATGTTCTTTGCTATCTAGTGTATATTTGATAAATGTTGTACTTATATCTCATTTCTAAGCATATGTTTCATAAACTTGCTATCTATACGTGTTATATATCTTTGTACTAATCACTAAAATGCTTCTATTTGATGAATGATATACTTATTATACATCTCATTTCTAAATATACATGTTTTCATATACTTGCTATCTATCTTTGTACTGATATACTATATTTATTTGTCATGATCTATTATGTATTGTTCAACTCACATATACACAATGATAATGTAACTTGTGATGATCTATTATCTACATGTTATGTTAGCCCCATGTCCATAGATTCATATATGCTTTATATGATTTGTCTTATTTTATATACCAATGATGATTTTTCTACATCCCATAAACAAGTTTAGATGATTGTGATTTCTTATCTCGACCTATCTGCAATGATTATCCTAGTGATGAAACTTTGTGTTGATCACATTTTTGTATCATTGGTAATACAATTGGATATATTAAAGATGACATAATTAAACCCTCTATTTATGAATGATCTAGATTTTCATACGATTTTTTCAAGTGACATGGTTAAAACTTGTATGATTTATGATTCTCCTCATTTTAAATATCATTGTAAACCTAATTGTCATTTCTTACTTATTTCTAAATATAACCATATGGGGATTACTTTATATCCTTTGCACTAGATGACCTGTCTTCTACATATATTATTCATGAGTATACAATATTATATATTGTGATTAGATATTGAGATATTAGATTCAAGTATGCATTAGTTGTCAATAGATCTAAATAGATGTCAAGAGGGTGGTTATATGTTGGTAGAGGTGGTGGCACCAGCCGAGTGGTTCCTTGGTGGTTCATAGGTAGAGGCACAATAGGTTGTTGGTGGCATGGCCACATATTAGCGATGTTGGTGGAGGTAAAGATCGAATCACCCATGGCTTTGTGGGATTGGGATTTGTGCCACCAATATTCCTAGAACCCATGTCAAAGGACTATTGACGGTTTTACAATATTTATTTATTTTTAATGAAAATACAACTTGTAGTCTTCATTAAAAATTTTAAAAAAATTCTAAGCAACTTAGTATTTTGTGATTGCTTGTAGATTTATATCTAGTTCTCACACCATACTATATGATCATACAAAACCATGTGACCATACAAAAGCATATGGATCGTGTGGATTTTTTATTGCCAAAATTTTCTAGAGCCTCCAAAATTGGGAAAAAAAAAATTGTCACCAAACGTAGGCATGTCATTATGAAAATGTAGGCTTTTGAGCCTTTTGGACTCAACGGTGAGATATGTTTTTTCTCAATAATTTTCATGCAAAATCTCACCACTAAAAATTTTATAGAGAGAACTCAAATAGAAAACCCACATGTAACCTAAAAATATATATTTATTATTTTCCTACAAAGTCATGGATTCAACTATGTACAAAAAATATTCGCCTTCCGAGGGTTAACAATACATGGTAGACATCCTTCCTCAAACTAACAACTAAACTCTAATACCAAATGAAAAGAAATTTGTAGCCATATAATTTACTATTTGCACATAACCCCAAAAGAAAAAAATTATGCAAATAAATATTTAGAATTTACAATGCAAAAGAGTAGACAAGCATACTATCAAGATGACACGAGACACACTTTAAGAAAACCATAGAGAGGAAAAATCTAGCCTCCAAAAACATCCATGCACTCTATGTATTCTTTTATGAATAAATATTATAGTACATCTATAGTCTCAATGAATATCTCTAAAACATCGAGCTCATTACATCCACTTGTTCTGAACAAGAAAATGAGAATCATATAACTAAATATTCTAATATATGCTTCCTCTCCTCACATGTGCAACCTACAAGAGATGCTAAATCTACCCTTAACCAAAATAGTCAACACAACCAACATCAACAACTATCCATGTGATTGATTTTATAGAAATAAAAAAGTGCAAACCATCAAGTGAAATTACATAAACCATGATAATAATACCACGAGCTCACAAAACCATTCCCCCCTCACTTATTTTTTGGTACTAAGTTTTTCCAATATTAAATATTTTCCCAATTTGTAAACCTATGTTAGACATTTATCCTAATGTTATGTATACAACATATAAAGTGACCACAAGAATGTCTAAACCACATGACCAGTGTGAGATCAACCTATGACAACAAAGTGAGCTAATATTAAGATCAATTTATGACAAAATCAAATTTGAATGTTTAAATTGTGAGAGTTAATTTTGAATGGTGTGAGATTGACCTATGACAACAAAGTGCTAATATTAAGATGGGAAAATAATGCACAAGAATGTTTATAAGAGTAGGTGTAATAAATAATTAAAGGATAGAGATATGAATAAAGTCAAATGTATGGAAATAAGTATAAATGGAGAATATTAATTAAATAAATAAAGAAACAACTTTACATAATGTGATCTCGTAGTGTGATCTAAAATGTTGATGAAGGAAAAAAGAAATGTTCACATAATTTAAAATACAAATCTGCAAGCTATCATTATGGACTGAAAATTTCATGTCTTAAATTTAACCTTATATAAAAATGCAATGCTTATCAATATATATTAAGTCCATTCCATCAAAATGACCTAAAAAAATACATAAGAAATGGACATGGAATCTATTATAATTGTCCTTTTAAAGAGCTATCCAATTTTAGAAAGTGATTTTATACCTTCAACTTTTGATAGACTAATTAAGGATAGCAAAATAGTTGCTCCCATGTGAAGTGAGCACGTTGAGAGTAAATAATTAGACAATAAATTGATCCCACATAAATGAATGGTAGTATATGATGTCTTATCTCCAAGGCACCTTTGTTGTCCATGATTTGACTCATAGGTAAGTATGAAGCCTTAATTTAAAAGGTTCACTAGAAAACAATATAACTTTTTCACATGTTTTTTTTGCAGCATAAGACATTAAGAAAATGAACATGGAATCTATTATAATTGTCCTTTTCTGTGCAATTTTAGAAAGTAATTTTATACCTTCAACTTTTGATAGATTAATTAAGGATAGCAAAACAGTTGCTCCCATGTGAAGTGAGCACGTTGAGAGTAAATGATTGGACAATGAATGGTAGTATATGATGTCTCATCTCCAAAGCACCTTTGTTGCCCATGATTTGACTCATAGGTAAGTATGAAGCCTTAATTTCAAAGGTTCACTAGAAAACAATATAACTACTTCACATGTGTTTTTAGTAGCATAAGACGTTAACAAAACGAACATGGAATCTATTCGAATTGTCCTTTTAAAGAGCTGTGCAATTTTAGAAAGTGATTTTATACCTTCAACTTTTTATAGACTAATTACTTGGATAGCAAAACAGTTACTCCCATGTGAAGTGAGCACGTTGAGAGTAAATGGTTGGACAATGAATTGATCCCACATAAATGAATGGTAGTATATGATGTCTCATCTCCAATGCACCTTTGTTATCCATGATTTGACTCATAAGTATGAAGCCTTAATTTAAAAGGTTCCCTAGAAAACAATATAACTACTTCACATGTTTTTTTGCAGCATAAGACATTAACAAAAATGAACATGGAATCTATTAAAATTGTCCTTTTAAAGAGCTGTGCAATTTTAGAAAGTGATTTTATACCTTCAACTTTTGATAGACTAATTAAGGATAGCAAAACAGTTACTCCCATGTGAAGTGAGCACTTTGAGAGTAAATGGTTGGACAATGAATTGATCCCACATAAATGAATGGTAGTATATGATGTCTCATCTCCAATGCACCTTTGTTATCCATGATTTGACTCATAAGTATGAAGCCTTAATTTAAAAGGTTCCCTAGAAAACAATATAACTACTTCACATGTTTTTTTAGCAGCATAAGACATTAACAAAAATGAACATGGAATCTATTAAAATTTGTCCTTTGAAAGAGCTGTGCAATTTTAGAAAGTGATTTTATACCTTCAACTTTTGATAGACTAATTAAGGATAGCAAAACAGTTGCTCCCATGTGAAGTGAGCACTTTGAGAGTAAATGATTGGACAATAAATTGATCCCTCATAAATGAATGGTAGTATACGATGTCTCATCTCCAAGACACCTTTGTTATCCATGATTTGACTCATAGATAAGTATGAAACCTTAATTTAAAAGGTTCATTAGAAGACAATATAACTACTTCACATGTTTTTTTTATAGATTTTTTTTTTTTACTGTTGTCAGTTTTCTCTGGATGCATTCATAAGTTAAATGCATTCTAAGCTCGACTTGTTTCTTCTGCAAGCGAGGTAGATAATAAACCTCAAAATCAATATATGCAAGTAACGTGGATTCATCTCAGCCAGGATGTCAATATCAGCCGCCCTCACTAAGTGTGAGAAAGTTTCATTAAATGCATGTCAGCCCAGGTTGAGATAAATCTATGTTAGTTATATATATATATATATATATATATATATATATATATAGTCACTGCCACGGTTTTGTATTCTCTCTCTTTTTTTCCATTGCAGTACAGAAGCAAGCTACATGACAACAGGGAAAGATATTAGGGTTATATTGTTCTCATCATGGGCTTTTTTAAATCTATCTTTTTTTCTAAATCTCTTTTGATATTTCCGAGTTGTGATTAAATCCTTATCTGATCTCTTGCTTTCTCCAGCAATAGTCCAGTCACTGAAGAAATAATCACCCCCATGGATGATGAGGATCCCTCTTGTTTGATAATTCCTTGAATTACCTTGATATCTCTGCAAGAAATGACGATTCATTGAAGGCATTATTTCACTCATATATTCTTCTCTACTTTTCTTATAGTGATTAACTCTGTATTCTGAGAGAGAAAATTTCATTGGTATTTTCTATAGTCGAATATATGATTTTGTAGGTTGCATTTGGGATATGAATGTCTAAGAATTAATTGTTTGTTGTTTGAGATTTTTAAATGTTTCAAATAACATCATGAGAAAGTACAATCACGAAAGCCATGTTCTGGTTTCTTCTTGTGACAAGTATTCTGCTATGTTGGGGAAGGCCTTCTGAGTCTTAGAAAGAGAAAACATCTGCTGCTCGAAAGAGGGCCCAGTTAATGAGAAGACGGAGTATAGAGGCTTAATAATTCTTGTGACAAGTATTCAGCTAGGCTGGGGAAGGCCCAGCTTTGTACAGAAAAGTGTTGTTATCCCTCATGTGGCATAAATGACAACTGGGAATATAAGTACAAGGGAAAGATACAAAATGTTATTATTTATTTGCGTAGTTTTAAGTAATATGTATTAAGTGATAGAAATGTTGTACTTATATCTCATTTTTAAGTATACATGTTTATACAGGTTATCTATCTTAGTATTAATCTTTAAAATGTCTTTATTTGATAAATGATATATTTATTATATATCTTATTTCTAATTACACATGTTTTCATACATTTGTTAACTATTTTTGTACTAATATCTTTACTATCTTTATTTGTCATGATTTATCATGTCTATCTAATCTTAGATCAAGTTCATAAATGTAAGGTTGTTCTCATGAGTGTGAACTCAAACTACCTAAATTTAAATTTAAAAATTCAAATTTGGGTGATTATCCCTCTTTATTCTAATGAGTTTCTAACATCACGAGACACCTTGATATCATAGTCTTTATCATGTGGCATTCATTCTTTAGTCATGAGCCAAGAAACATACCCTCCTATTTATTTATATCTATAACTAATTGTTTATCTTCCAAATAGAGACATTCTATCAATTAATACAAAGATAGAGACATTCTAACAATTAATACACACTTTCTAGACCATATTCCAAGCTATTGACACTATCGTTCAAATGGGTTCTAATGTAATAGGAAAAGTAACATAAGTAAGGGTCTCTTCTATAACATTGTCAAATCCTTTTTATGTTTACCTTAGATTTTGAAACATTAGATCTCACATCTAGAAATATAGAATTGTTTACATTTTAGTGGGTGATTATAGTTTGAAATATAATAATCATATGTCTTGTAACAATAACAAGCATATACTAAAATTAACTATTATATGGATGCAAGTACTAAGAAATGATCTATCGTGTAGCTCACATATACACAATGTCGATGTAACTTGTGATTATCTATTATATACATGTTATGTTAGCCCATGTCAATAGATTCATATACTTGACATGATTTATCTTTTTTTATATAGCAATGATCATTTTTCTACATCTCATAAACAATTTTAGATGCTTATGATTTCTTATCTCTGTCTATCTACAATTTTTATCCTAGTGATAAAACCTTGTATTGATTATATTTTGTATCATTGGTGATACAATTGCATATAGTAGATATGATATAATTAAACCCTCTATTTAGTTTAATGATCTAGATTTTCATAAGTTTTTGAAGTGACATGGTTAACACTTGTATGATTTATGATTCTCCTCATTTTATATCATCCTAAACCTAATTCACATGTCTCAGTTATTTCTAGATATAACCATGTGGGGTATGGTCATGATCATTATTGTGATTCCTTTATATCCTTTGCACTTTATGACTTGTCTTCTACATATGTTATTCATGAGTATAGAATATTATATATTATGATTAGATATTGAGATATTAGATTCAAGTATGCATTAGCTGTCAAAAAATCTAGATAGATGGTAAGAGGGTGGTTTTTTGTTGGTGGAGGTGGTGGCACCACCCGAATGGTTCCTTGGTGGTTTGTAGGAAAAGGCACAACAGGTTATTTGTGGCACGACCATTTATTGGTGACACTGTTGGAAGTAAGGAGCCAACCCCATGGCTTTGTGAGATTGTTGGGCCACCAATATGCCTAGGACCCATGCCAAAGGCCTATTGGTTATTTTACAATTTTTATTTATTTTAAATTAAAATACAACCTACATTCTTCATTAAAATATATATTTTTAATTCTAAGTAATTCAAATTTTTGAGATTGTTTGTTGATTTATATCTAGTGCTAGCACCATACTTTATGATCATACAAAACCATTTGACTATACAAAATCATGTGGATCATGGGGATTTTTTATTACCAAATTTTTCTATGGGCCTCAAAAATACATTTTTTTTGTCACCAAACATAGGAATGTCATTATGAAAATATAGGTATTTGAATCTTTTGGACTCAATGGTGAGGTATAATTTTTCCTAAGAGGTTTCATGCAAAATCTCACCCCCAAAACCCTTATAAAATGAAATCAAATTAAAATCCATGATATGTAACCTAAACAAATTTCTTCATTTTTTTCCTTCAAAGCCATGGATTCAACTATGTACAAAAAATATACTCCTTCCAAGGGTTAACAATACTAGGGAGACTTTCCCCCTCAAATTGTCAGCTAAATTTTGATACCAACTAAAAGGAAATATTTAGCCATATAATTTACTATTTGCAAATAACTCCAAGATGGAAAATGATTCAAAATTTACAATGCAAAAGAGAAGAAAAGCATACTATCAAGATGACACAAGACGTACACTTAAAAAACCATCAAGAGGAAAAAATGTAGCCTCTAATAACATCCACAATCAATGTATTATCTTATGAACAAATATTACAAATCTATAGAGTCTCAATGAATATCTCTAAAACATAAAATTCATTACATGCACTTCATATGAACAAGAAAATGAGAATGATATAACTACATGTTTTGATCCATTCTTCCTCTCCTCACATGTGCAACCTACAAGAGATGCTCAATCTAGCCTTAACCAAAATGATCAACACAACCAATATCAACAACTACTCATGTGCTTGTTTTTATAAAATAAACATGTGCAAACCAAAGTCATATTACATAAACCGTGATACTAATAGCATGAGCTCACAAAACCATTCCCCCCTCATTTACTTTCTGCTACTATTTTTTCCCAATATTAAGTATTTTTTAATTTGCAAACTCAAGTTAAACATGTATCGTAATGTTACACACAACATATAAAGTGGCCACAAGAATGTCTAACCCATGTGACTGGTGTGAGATTGACCTATGAGAACAAAGTGCTAAAATTAAGATTGACCTATGAAAAAATAAAATTGGAATCTTTAAATTTTGAGCAGTGTGAGATCAACCTATGACATCAAACTGCAAATACTAAGATGGGAAAATAATGCACAAGAATGTGTGTAAGAGAAGGTGTAATAAATAATTAAAGGATAGAGATATGAATAAAGTCAAATGTATAGAAATAAGTATAAATAAAGAAGATTAATAAATAAAAATAAACAATTTTACATAATATGATCATGTAGTGTGATCTAAAACATCTAAAGAAAAAAAAAAAATCTTCACATAATTTAAACTACAAATATAAAAGTTATCATTATGAACTAAAAATTTCATGTCCTAATTTCAACTTTACATAAAAACACCATTTACTAATATATATAACTATACTAAGTCCATTCCATCAAAATGAGCCAAAAGACTGTCCAGTTTTAGAAAGTGGTTTTATACCTTCAACATTTGATAGACTAATTAAGGATAGGAAACCAGGTGCTCCCATGTGAAGTGAGCACATTGAAGGTAAATGATTGGACAATGAATATATCCCATTTAAATGAATGGTAGCATATTATGTCTATCTCCTAAACCGGCCCACAAGTCACCTTTGTTATCCATGATTTGATTCGCAGAGAAATATGAGGCCTTAATTTAAAGGTTCACTGGATGACAATATACTACTTCACATGTTTTTGGTAGCAGCATAAGATATTTTATTTATGTTGTACATTCTGTTCTCTGGATGCATTCATAGCTTTGCATAAGTTAAATGTATTCTAAGCTTTCTTCTGCGAGCAAGGTAGATAATAAACCTCAAAATCAATATATGGAAGTAACGCAGATTCATCTCAGCCAGGGTCTGAATATCAGCTGCCCTCACTGAGTGTGAAAAAGTTGCTTTAAATGCATCAGTCCCAGGTTGGGATGAATCTGTGTTAGTTCTTATATATCTGTATATCCGGTGATGAACAGGGATTACGGTAGCCACTGCCATGGTTTGTATTCTTTCCCCCTTTTTCTTTCGCTTCATATGTCTTTCCACTTCAGCAGGTTTTCAGTACAGAAAAGGCACAACAGAGAAATATATTAGGGTTATATCCTTGTTTTATTGTTATTTCTTTTATTTAGATTACAGGTATCAGGTACCTTCCCTATAAACTGCAGTACGTCTGATAAATTTTTTCCACAGTGACGTTGGTGCGCCCACTGACACCATGAAACCGGTGATGCTGACGACATGCCCTGAAAATGAGGGAGACTACTATCAATTTCAAATTATTTTCTAATGCACTACTTCTCATCATGGGCTTTTTATAATCTACCTTTTCTTCTAAGTTTAATTTTATATTCCTGAGTTGTGATTAAGTCCTTATCTGATCTCTTGCTTTCTCTAGCAGTAGTCCAATCACTGAAGGAATAAACTGCAACTGTGCGGATCTCAATTTTCCATAGCTACTGCACATTTTCCTCTTCCTGGACATGTTATTTATCTATAGCGAGAGAATTTCACTATTTTTTTTTTGTAATTTCTATAGTTGGATATATGATTTTGTATTGTGTAGTTTACTAACATATAATGGTATTTTATGGCTCATCTCGACACGAATTTAACTGTCATCGAAGAGAAATTTTCACAGGATAATTATGCGTCATCGTTCGAGAGAGTTTTCACAGGATACGAAAATGAACAGACGCAGTAATTAATTATCTACCGTTTAAAAGATTTCTGTTTATTATTTGGGATTTGGGTATCTTAAATTGATTTCTGTTTATTATTTGGGATTTGGGTATCTTAAATTTTGCTTTGTATCAAGTTGTGTTTTTCTATATGTTTGCTCAGCTCCCGGATATGCCGACAAAGACGAAATGCATAAATCGGGAAACTGGGTATTGTTGCAGAGGCATTCGATGACATCTGAAGATCGAATCCCCTCAAGCCCAGTTCTTTTTATGCTGTTGTTGAGCGTTTATGGGACGAAGGAATGCAATGCCCACGCAAAAACCGACAATAGAAAACATAACAGGGAATGAGGTTATGTTGATCAAACAGTACGATCATGAAAACCACTCTTGTTTCTTCTTGTCACAAGTATTCTGCTATGTTGAGGAAGGCCTTGCGAGTCAAAGAGAGCCCAGCTTTGTACAGTGTTTATGATCCCACATGTGGAGTGTAATATCGAAAAAGGATTATAAGAGAAGAGATTAATGCACTCTATTTATATAGATGGTTTTAAGTACATATATTTTCATATACTTGTTATCTATCTTTACATTAATAGATTGTCTTTATTTATCTCACTTCTAAGTACACATGTTTTTACATACTTGTTATCTATCTTTGTATCAATGTCTATAATGTTTCTATTTGATAGATGGTATAATTTGTTTATTACGGAGATGAATGAAGAGTTTAGCCTAAAAGAAGATTTGCAATTTCTTAAGTAAAAATCATTACATAATAATTAAAAAAGGAAAAATGACCTTGAGACTTTATGTGCAAGGAAATAAAAACCCTAAAAATCCCTTAAGTGAGCTTTTAAAAATATAAAAGTGTAATTAAATAAATAATTACACCAACACCCCCTCTTAAGTGAAACTTGGGGTGATACAAAATAATGCATGAAAAAGAAAAGATGAGTCCTGCCAACTAGGCCTGATGAGGTACTCATGCACAAATGAAAAAAAGTCTCTCATAACCAGAGAAAATGAGAAAACCTCATAGAAAAAACTCCTCTCCAAAAAAAAAAACAAACATGAAAGAAAGCATGAAAACAACATGAAGGAAGCAAGGCCTCATGAAGACCCCCCAAGGAAAACTTCTTTCACCCCAAGCATCAATCACAACTGAAGGTAACAAGGCAATGTTAAAGGTTTCATGAAGATGTCTACAACTTACTCCTTTGTAGGCATGTACTCCAAGGTGAGAAAATAATCTTCAATCAATTGTCAAATAGAAGGCATGTGGATCTTCATGTGCTTGGTCCTCTGATACTCCAATTGGTTGCAAGAAATATTAATGGCACTCTAATTGTCGCACCAAACTATCAAGAGGAAAACAAAACTCAATCAACAACTAATGAACCCATAGAACCTACTAGCTAGCTAAAACTATTGCTCGACACTCATCCTCTATAGATGATATAGAAATAATAGATTGCCTCTTGTAAGACCATGCTATGGGCCCATAACCAAGACAGCAAAAAAATCCAAAAGTGGACTTTGTATAATTAACATTACCAGTCCAATTTGAGGCAGTGAAGTCGACAATCTGAGAATATGTTAACGTATAATGAATAACATAATGAGAAGTTCTTGAATGTATCTCAAAATACACTTGGCATCCTTCCAATGGCTCTCATGTGCATTGTGAGAGAAATGAGAGAAAAGACCAACCACAAAAGAAAGATCAAGATGAAAATGTTTCACATACAAAAAATTGCCAACCAACTTCTTGTATAAAGTAGCATCAACTAAAGGAGAACAACAACTAGAAGACAGTATATACACATGACTAAATGATGTGGGAGTAGGCTTGCAATTTTAAGCATGTCAAATATTTGACGTATATCAAGAGCATACTTTTGTTGAAAAATGGAAATCCCATCTAAAGATTGAACAACTTGTAAAATAATAAAGTAATGCAGGGGAACTATGATTACTCCCAATCACAACCCCTTAGAATAGTAGCCCCCCTCTCCACTAGGGCCTTTTCCCTCCCACCCACCCCAAGGTCTTTTGAGTGGAGGAGGGGGGGGGGGCAATTATAGGTCAAGGGCCCACCAAATAAGGCTAAGATCTATCATATCAAAATTCTCCATCAATTCTCTTTGAACACTCTAGATCATAGAATATGAATTGCATATAATGATTGAAAATCATCTATATATAGTACAAGGATCAAAATATCACCTTCTTGTCTTTGAGTATACACTATGGGAATAGAATGACATCAAGTGAAACCAAAAGAAAGCATAAAAGTGTCCATCTTCTCATACCAAGACCTAGGGGCTTGTTTGAGACCATATAATGAAAGATGAAGCTTGCAAATTGCTGAAGAGTCTTGCACAAAACCCTATGACTACTCCATATAAATCTCCTCATAAAGTTTAAGTATCACCATCTAGTCGAGTAAAGAGAGGATGGATATTTAGGATTAATCCTTAGTGGGTATGACGATATTTTGTATGCCTATATGAAAATTTCTTGAATGCCTATAAGGTATATTGATGATAATTTATATGCATATATACTCATTAAATTTTTTATTTTAAAGGCATTGTAGGCCTTATGGTACTATATGGCATTTCAATGAGGTTACATACACTGTAGTGTGTGTGTATTTATGTATATATTACTTAAATTGTTTAAAAAATAAGACTTAAGATTATTCATTGTTGAGAGTGACCATAAATGGTTTAAATTTGTATACAATATGTGTACATTAACAGCTAAAATAATGAAATTTAATTAATTTCTATGCCAAATCCCATTTAAAATCTCAATTTAGAGAGCTAATTTTTTTCATCCACTAAAAATAGCCTCCCAAAAACCCATCCTAAAAACATTTCTCACATGCCTACCATCTCCATATAGAAATATTGGTGTAACCTAGTAAATTACTCAATTAGTTGTTAAATAAAATATCTCCTCATTTTCAGATTTGCACATGCTTATGTGAAGCTCCAAGAGAGATGAGAAATATGTAGAAGGGGCTAAAATATGTTTGGTGAATTTAGAATCATTTCATCTTATAGCTAATAGAATTATTTTATGTTTGGTGGATTTAGAGCTTGAACAATGTTATTATGTATATGGGCAATGTTGACATTCAAATTTACACTTGTATACTATACCCATAAACAAACTTGCATCAATATGGGAAGTTTTACAAATATGGAAAATAACTTGCAAAATAGCCTATGAGATTTTAGAACCCAGTTCTTCATGAGGTTTTCAATGATTTTTCTTCACACCTTTGAGGAAAAGAAAAAGGACATTGAAATTGAAACCTATCTAGAAGGAAAAACACCAAATGAGGCTCTCATATTTTCATATGACTAACTTGAAAAAAAATTATAATCATGAAGCAAAATAAAAACAAGTGGAATAATGAAAGGAAAAATTCACACAATCATTAACTTGCAAGAGATTGATAATTTCAAATTTATAAAATGAGGTTGCATATGCACTTGGATAAGATAGTGAGATAAACCTCTCGATGAAATTAAATGATGAACAATTAAAAAATGTTTTATTTCATTCATAAAATAAATTAACAAATAATATGAAATGACAAATGTACAACCACATAACTTTTAGTTCACAAATATTCTAGATTCAATTGTGTAAATTTTGTTCTATATCAATATTTCAGATCATACTCCATTATCCATCATCGGGATGAATGAGAGTTGGAGGAAAAAATAGATTATTGTAGACCAAGACCAGTTAAAAAGAAAAGGAGAAAGTGGGATGATAAACATAGTTCAAGACATGGAGAAAAATGAAGAGAATAAAACTAAAATATAAAAAATATAAAAAGACTAAGGAAAAAAAGAACTATAATTAATATATACCTAAATTTGAATATAAATAAAAACTGACAAAAATAAATAAATGATACATCTATTTTCTATAAAAGAATTGAATGTGAAAGTGACAAACCTTTACTAGTAGAAGAATCATCATCCAACACCTCTACTTTATCACTTTAGTCTTTGCCTTTTGATTTCAATTTTAAATCACCTTCTTTGATGTAGTTTTTTTTATTCCTTACATATTGACCACATCTAATTATTCTCTTTCTTTTCTTCATTGTTCTAACAAAAATGATAGCTTCAATATTTTTTAGAAATAAAATTTATGAAATTTTAAATACTTCATTTAAAATAAATCTCACTTTATTTTTTCTTGTAGCTTATTATTATAATATTTCTAAAAATAAATCTCTTTTATAAAAATCAATTGATTTTTATAAACTTTGAGATATCATAGGCCCGCCTTCTATAATGCCTAATTTTGCTCTTAAAATATTTTAATGAAAAAAAAATTAAAATGATTTTTTAAAAAATATTTTAAACTTTATATGAACTCAAAGGAATTCTTATAAACTAAAAATTTACTACGCCTAGCCCATATACTACCACATAAGCTGAAATAGACCAATGATGCACTTGTGAAGGGGGGGGTACATTTTAAAAAACAATGGACATGAGCGCCATTGACTATTTCAACTATTGAGCTAAAT
>VDFB02160129.1:0-13694 GCA_007258455.2 Sequoia sempervirens | reverse complement strand
ATTGTTTACCATTGACTCAAAGGTGACGGGTCACTGAATTTCAGTCCCTTTAAGCGCACAGTAACAGGTTACAGTCATCAGCAGCCTTGTTAGGAGTCTTCTTTTTGATGCTGGGTGGTGTATGGACTGTCTAGTAGCATGCCATGAGTGAGGGAAGTCACCAGCTGTTATCTCTGATGAAGTATAATGAAGGTGGAGCTACAGGGACTCTGTAATTGTCCTTATACAGACAGCAACATTCTGATTTTACCTTTTTGAGTTAGTTGTTTCACCATTTTCATGCTTGGTTGTTATATGTAATGAGTCCTTTATCATGAATATGATCACCCTTGCTCCATGTGCAATGTAATGTAATTTCATATGCCAAATAACAGTGTTAATTTATCATGTGTCTCATTTGATAATCATAGCAGCACTGTGATAATGTTTTGTCAGTTTGAGTTTGGTATTGTGATGTTTATGGTGCAACTTATTACATTAGTCATCTCAAAAAAAAAATATAAGGGGTGTTCTTACAAATCTGCAAGACCTTTTGACACTTTGAACCTGGCTTCCCTTTTCTAAAACCTTATTGCAGTAGCAGACACAAAATGAAAACCCATTTCACTTATGACTTTTCATCGAAATTGAACAAACTTGACTTGCAAGCATTTTAAGCACCTACAAGAGATTGTGGAACTTGTATGGTTTGGCTTTTCAAGCCTAAAACTATATTTTCCCTTGTTCTCAATTTGTACCAATATTTTAATGAAAATGGAGGGATTTCACAACATTTGTTTGGCTTTGAACACATCAAGATCACAAAAACAAGACCAACAACATACCAAATGTCCAAAATGGGGTAAAAAATTATTATGAAAAGGGTGCACATGATCATTTCAATAGTTGTACAATAGCGTCCATCACAGAGCACAACAAAGGCCAAAAATAGTTGAGAAACCTATTGTCCATGTTTGACACAATGATCAGTGGTAAGCCGAAATGGAGCCATATGATTTCAAAAAAAATGGCAATATAATCTAGAAATACCTTTTTTTGCAAGGCATTAGAACTATCATCTGAAAAACCTGTCAACCACAACATCTACAAAATCATGACCATGTTTGATCATAAGGAAACCAAACATTGAATTCATGGAAATAGACTACAAGGCTTGTCACAAATTGGCAAGCATTTGGACATGCCCCATTCTACATTGGTTGGGGTTGGCCTTACAATGGCATAGATTTTGAAATATTTGATGAATACAACAACATCATGACATAATTTTGGCCAACAATATTACTTATACAAATCTGCCACTATCTTCTCTATTCCAAAGTGACTTGCCACCCAACAATAGTGAGCTTATCAAAGTATTATTGTAATATTTAATGGTCATCTTAGTTGTTAGTTAGTTGCTAGTTTCCTTTCAATTAACTTAGTTTGATTTAGTTAGTTTTAGCAATTTTCAATTTATTGTTTATGTTCACGACTGTTTCTTTTTCGAAACATCATCATGTAAACTATTATTAAAGGAGTATTCCTCTCCTTGTTTAATAACGAATAACGATAATCAGTTACCATTTCAGAGCTTATTGGATCAACTTGCAATGATCCTCAATAGGAATATAGATGTCTCCCATATAGCATGAAAGCCCATTCTCTACGTATCAATGAACCTGTTAGTCCATGGTTTGTGTCAAAGAAGTTAGGATCTCTAATGTACAATTGAGGTCCTTCCCTTTGTTGCCAATTTTGAGGCCATGCAATGTAAGAGAATCCAAGCACAAACCTCCAATAGAAATTGGCTAGACCCAAGAAGTTATAGGATTTTGGAAGTCCTCAAGGAAAACCAATCTCTAATCCATCTTTGTCAACAATGCAACTGAGCTACTAGATTCGCTCCACTGCTAAAAGAACACTTCTCTAAATTGAAATACACGTTATGTTGGTGTAGGATGGAAGAAAGTACAACATGTTGCAAGTCCCCTTCTCATGTCTTATTCAAGATGAGGATGTCATCTAAATCAATTAATACAAAATAATTTGTGAAAGGCCTAAGCACATCTTCATCATCAACATGAATGTGGCAAATGTGTTGGTCAAACCAAAGGGTATAACCAATCATTCAAATGATCCCTCCTTGGACTCAATGGCAACCTTTCAAATGTTTATGGGCTCAACAAGAACCTAAGATACCCTAATTTCTATCAATTTTATGAAAAAAAAAATCACTCCTCTAAACAGTCAATACACAATTGCCTCACTCCATCCTTCTTTATAGTGAGTACAATTGGACTTCTACAAGGTGACACTTGCCCAATTGTAGCACTTTTAGAATAGCTATTTGATTTGTTGCTTGATCTCATTATTCTCAAGAAACAGTTGCCTATATAATGTCTCATTTGGCAATGGAATGTTAGGGACAAGATCAATTAAAAGCTTTACCTACCAATGCAAAGGCACACTCATCAATGAAGAGAACATATCTTTGTATCTTGATACCATCCAATCCATTAGCCTTTTGTGTTCTTAGCGTTGGTGTTGTAGCACATGTGATTGATATGACCTTTCATTCTTTATACACCCTTAACTCAGACAAAACAGAGGATGATCATGTCACCAAGACAAATTCATTTTTTATACCCTCTCAGTTGAGCTCTAAGTCAATCACCTAAAATGAAGCTACAATTTTTCAACCTATGGCTACTGCAATTCAAGATTAGTATTACAAGCCTAATACCTAGCAAAGGCAACATGTTGCTGTAAAAATAAGGGTAAACTGGCAACAAATTGAGTACATCCAAACAAGGCATTAAAGAACCCAGGTACCACTAATCCAAGACACAAGATTGAGTTAGGATCTAGGCTAAGAAAAGTATTGGTTCTCCTAGACTATTCACACAAAAAAACATGATACTCCAACAATGCAAGCATCTATTAATGTCGCAATGTGCCTAGAGCAACCTAAAAGTACTCCTTCAAAATTTATAGCTATGTGCCCATCTAATACCACTAAAGGTGGTAAAAGGGCAAGCAAGCATAAAAGACTCTCACAACAAAATTCACAAACAACTCAAGGGCTAACAAGCACCCAAGAATCAAGGAAGGGGAAAAATCCATGGTGAGAGTTGGGGTGATATTGATCAAGATAAGAATGAAAAGAAGGAAAGAAAACTTGATTATCATCCAAAACTTGATGCTTAAAGCAAGAAAGATGAAGATCGAGATAAAAAGCCTTGATTTCAAGTCCTGCTAAAGCATCCTCTTTTGCTACACAAGTGAATTTAAGTTCTCTTCTTGTAAATACTTCCTCTTCTACTACACAAGTGATTTTAAGTTCTTTTCTTATAAATGCATCCTCTTCTACTACACAAGTGATTTTAAGCAAAGATGGAAGGCTCGTTGAGTACTCGTCGAGTCTTTAAAAACTTGCGGGTCTTTTTCAAAAACGAGTTTTTTTGATGTTTACTCGCCAAGTCAAGTTGGGTGTGTTTTTCCGAGTTTTTTGAAAAACTCGCGAGTACGAGTCAAAAACTCGACTGCATCTGAGTTTATCTCCAGTGTCTTTTCTCAATGTCATTTCATTCCAAAAAGGTCTGAAACTTTGTGTGGAGAGCTAAACCATCATTTCCAGCAATCTGCCATCGAGGAGAGCGGATTCAAACACATTTTTGTGCAGATTTTCAAGGCAAATTTGATTCATAGGTAGGGTTTTTGTTTTTGTTTTTTCTTTTTGATTAATCAATTTCTTTCATTCTTCTTGCAAAATACTCATTCCAAATTGAAAAAAAACTTCATAGAGCAATAAAAGAAGCTAATTTTGCATTTAGAACTTTCAAAAAAAACAAATTCATCATAATTTTTGTTTTTTTTTTTTTTTTTTTCAATCGCTTTTTGAATTTTTCAAACCCGTGTTCATTTTTGTGTAGAATGTTTAGATTAGTTTTTAATTTATAATCCATTTAAACACATATGTATCAATTTAAATAAAATTTAGAGAGATTTTTTAATGATTTAGGTTTTTTTTAATATTTTTTTTATTAAAAAACTAATATGTTGTACATTTTTTTGTATGTGTAGATTGAATACACACTATAATGGCTTCTGGCTCTAGTTCAGCCTCAAGTTTCGCCCCATCAGTGCCCACACCATCATAGGTTCCAAGCATTCATCCTCCAGGGGCAAGAGACCTTGCATGGAAGTATGTTGTTAGAGGGCTAGTACCTGAAACAGTTGTTTGCAGTGAGTGTAAGAATGCATATCATGGAGGCATAAATCGCCTGAAATACCATCTTGCAGGCATTCCTCAACGCAATGCCAAGCCTTGTGAGAAGGGCAAAGAAGAGATTAGAAAAGAGATGCTTGCCCTACTTTCAATTGTTGAGGAAAGAAAAATGCAAAGGGAGAGGGCAAAAAAAGCCATAGCAACAACCATAGCTAGTGGACATGGTCAAGAGCCCGAGGCCGAGCAAGTGGAGATAGAGTCAGATGAGGAGGTAGATATTGGCATTGTGGACTCTCTTTGTGGTCCACGGATTCGCACTCATGGCACAGCCACAGCCACACCATCCTCTAGGCCCCTCATTTCCTCTACTTCGAGTAGAGTGCCAATGCCACCACCACCTTCATCTTCACACACCACAAAGTTTTTTTGTGCCACAAAACACACCAGGAGCACAGATGTCATTGGGGGCTACAGGGTGGAACAAGGAGGTGCATCAACATGCCAACATGGCATGTGCAAACTTCTGGTATTTCAATAACATACCATTCAATGTGGCGAGTAGTCCCTATTGGCACAATATGGTCACTGCATTGACAATTGCGAGAAAAGGCTACAAGCCACCTTCCCGCAAAGATTTGAGTGGGAGGCAAGTCAACTTAAATTTTATGCTAAGTTTATGTTCTTTAATTTAAATTAATTTATGTTGAATTCAAGCTATTTTTTGTTTAAAACTTCAAATTTTGTACTTATTTAAATATTTTACTTTATACTTGTAGGTTGCTCACAAATGCAACCGAAAGGGCAATGCATGTGGTGGAAGAACAAAAAAATAAATGGAAGAAATATGGTTGCACCATTCTTTCTGATGGGTGGACGAATGGGAGAAACAGCACCATCCTTAATTTTTCGGTTGCTTCCAAAGGTGAAGTTGTGTTTTGGAAATCGGTGGATGCTTCCAACAAGATAAAAAATGCAGATACATTGTGTACATTGTTGGAAGCAGTTGTGATGGAGGTGGGGATTGCTAATGTGGTGCAAATCATCACGGTAATGCAACAGCATATGTGGCAGCTAGGAGAATGCTTGAGATTAGACATCCATCACTCTTTTGGTCACCTTGTGCGGCCCATTGCCATGACCATCTTTTGGAGGACATAGGAAAACTTGTTTGGGTGGCATCGATTGTAGATGATGCAAGGAGCATCACAAAATTTATCTACAATCACCATTGAGTTCTTAATTTTATGAGAGCATATGTGAGGGAAAGAGTTGGTGAGATTGGGTGCCACAAGGTTTGCAACAATTTTCCTCACGTTGCAAAGCATTTTGGATTCTTTGGGCTCTTTAAAACAAAGAGTTTGTGAGTCAAGCGTGGAATGACTGCACATATTCAAAGAATCCCAAAGGAGAGAGAGTTTCAGCAATAATCTTCGACACCTTGTTTGCACAAAGAGATATAGAGGTCGTGAAGGTAACTTCAAAACTTTGATTTTAATTTTAAACTCAAGTTGAATATAAATTTTTATTTTTTTTTAATTTAACTTTAAGCCTTTCATTATAAATTTCTAACTTTGATATTTTTAATCTAGGTGTCAGAGCCCTTGGTTAGAGTCCTCTGCTTGGTAGATGGGGATCAAAACCCAATGGAATACATTTATGAGGCCATGGATAGGGCCAAGGAGGCTATCAAAAGTTATTACATGGGTGACAACCTCAAATTTGATTCCATATGGGAGATTGTTGATAGGAGGAGGAACAATCAACTCCACCAACCCATCCATGCAACAAGGTACTTCCTCAACCCTAATTATCTCTTCTCAGAGAGCTTCTCCGATCATAATGAAGAGGTTATGGAGGGGCTCACAACATGCATTCAAAGGATGGAATCCACAATTGCAGTGAGAGACCTCATCGTCAACAAGTTGGATATCTACAGGGAAGCAAGGGGTAATCTCTTTTCTTCGAAGCTAGCTATTAGAGGAAGAACCACTCAGCCACCAAGTATAAAATTGAGAGTCTTTAACTTTTAAGTTTATTTCACATGCATCTTATAATTTGATAAAATGTGTTTTGACTTTTGTGTCTTTGATTGTGTTTTCTAACTCTTCAATATTTATTTATTTTGTAGAGGTTTGGTGGAAAACTTGGGGTGGAAATACCCCACATCTACAAAAAATTGCCCTTTGCATACTATGTCAGCCTTGTAGTGCATCCAATTGTGAGCGCAATTGGAGCTTGTTTGAGGCCATTCACACGAAGAAGAGGAACAAGTTAGCACAAAAGCGCCTCAATAACCCTATCTTTGTGCAATACAACCTTTGGTTGTGCACAAAGAGAGTAGAAGAAAAATCATTGGATCCTATTGATTTACATGAGATAGATCCTTACAATGATTGGACAAGGCGAGATGAGCAGCCTCCATTGTTTACCGCAGACGAGATCCTTGACTTCGAGAGACAAGCAATGGAGGATGTGGGTGCATCAGGAGATGTAGGGTTGGAGGACATTCATGAGGATGTGGATGAGAGTCTGCCATAGCCAAATTCTTCCAGGATGGTGGTCAAACCTAAGCCACAACCTTCCATGCCAGCCGAGGAGCCAGCAGCAATAGCACCGCCACCGCCACCACGCACACGCGGTAGGACTAGAGGACGCACCCCTTCCCTAGCTGCTACTAGACTAGGGAAGAGGAAAGCCTAGTATGTTGTATTTAATTACTGTTTAGTATTTGCTTCTAGTTTCAGCTCTTATCGCTTTCATGTATTAGACTTCAAGCTTTGTTAATTTCCGATTCCGCATGAGAATGCGATTTTGTAATCAATTTGCATTAAAAAGTCAATCAAAATTACAGAAACACTTCGTACTCATTTATGGACTCATTGGATTTAATTGTCATTGAATTTTGCAAAAAAAATGTGTTTCTACGAAATTCCGCGAAAAATTTTAAGTTACCAAGTTTTTGTCGAAGTTTTCTTTATTTTTGATCTTTAATCTTGGCTTTAATTGTGTTTTTCCTCGGAAATGCTTCCTTTAACAATGATTTGCCCTTCTTTGTAAATACTCTTCTACTACAATAAGGATTGTTTCTAATGAAATTTTAAGAAATTTTTAAGTTACCGAAGTTTTTCATTGAGTTTTCTTTGAGTTTTTAGTTGACCTCCACTTTGGGGTTTATGAAGTTTTTTCCCGGAAATGAAGCTTCCAACAATGATTTTAAGTTCTCTTCTTGTGAATACTTCCTCTTCGACGATTTCTCTTTGTCTTTTCCCTCTTTATCAATATCTTTAGGCCCCGACTTATTGTTTGAAACGATTTTGTGGGCCAGTACTCACTTTAATGTTGCAATTCCTTCTCTTTCATTATATAATGTGTTTTCTTCCCCTTTCCCATCTTCTAGTATGGCTCCTTCCCAACCCAAGATTACACTTCAATGGGCACTTTCCATACTATAATGAGTGCCCCTGATTTTTTTGTTTTTCTGTTTTGGTGATTGAGATGTTTTGCTGAAGTTTGTTAGTTGTTTTCAAATGCCATTTATTGTTTTATGCATGCATGATATAGATAACATAAAGTACAGAAATAAGAGAGAACTTGCTTGCAAAAGGAGACTTTCAGAATATATTTATTTTGATAATGTAACAGAAAATCAGACTTCAGACTTAGAAGATATTCAAATCAGACCTGGAAAAAGAGCTCAAACAGCAACAAAGAGTCTCCAAACTAGCAACAATCAATACCAAAGTGATATACAAAAAATCCCTTGGAATCTCAATGCCAAAGACCAACGTTTTCAGACCCCAACGAAGGCAGAAAAAGACTATACAACAGCAGGCTAGAAATATGGATATCACCACAAGAGGGCGGCCTCCTTAGAGGGGCGGTCTGCTCTACTAAATCAGCCCTTCGTCAACAAATGCATATGAATATATGAAATGGGGGGCCTTGGAGAGGAGCTTCTAATGAAGCAATACCCAAATCGCAATCTCAAGCCAAACAGGAGTTATGAACCTTTTATCAATTTCTGCCCTGGTAATGGTAATGTCCAAAAAACTCAGAAAACAGCTCCAAACCTCTGAAAACCACCCTGGAGATCGATACCAAACCAAACCAAAACGAAGCCAAGCTTCCACAACCAAAACCCAAAATCATCTCCTCAAAAATATTCGAATATCTTTATCTTTCCTTTGCCAAAATACTAAAAATCAAAAAACTGTGAAGCACAAAGTGACCCCTGAGTGGAATCACACCCAAACTGACTAGGGTGGATCTCTCACCACCGAAACCAACTCCCAAATGAAGAGGCTTTTCGTCCTCAACATGCAGTAGTAGACCTCTGGAGAAAATCCAACAGCATCCTGTCATGCAACCAACTGAGAGATGAACTAAAATGAGGATCCAAATGAGGGTATAAAGAGTCAATGAAGAATTAGGGCGACCAAGTTTGAAAAACACTTTCTCTCCAAAAAGCTACGCCCTTCTCTCATTCGCTTTTTTAATTAAAATATTTTAACTCCCCCTTATGTCTCCCTTGGGCGTCCCACTAATTAGCCTTCAGAAACACTTTTGTTGCTTTAAAAACAACTTAAGTTGTTGAACTAGGCGCCAAGGTGTTTTTTGATGACCCTTTGACCCCTCAACTTAAGTATAAAGTAACTTTATAAAAATGTCTTAAGTGAGGAATGCAAATATTAAATATATCAAACCTTAGCAAAACCCAATGCCCAAACTAGAAGGGACACTGTTGATGTAGCCTGGCCAGGGCCAGTTACCAGAAATAGACTTACTATTTTTAGCAACTGCTAAAAATAGTAAATACACTAAAAACCCAAACTGGCACAAAACTGATTAGCAAAGCAACTTACTACAAACAATAAGTGACGGAATTGGCTCCTACTAAAAATAGAAAGTCCTGCCCGAAACACTAAAAAAACTCCACAGAAAGAAACTGGCACTGAGTTCCCTTACCAAACTCCACTTAGCCTACAAAAACTCTGGAATAGGCTAATGGACAACTCCACTACTCAGAGGCGAGGAGGGGACATTACAGTCCTCCCTCCCTAAGATTGCTTGTCCTCAAGCAATCGCAATGCAAAATGTTGTAAAATCTGCTCACTCTCCCAAGTAGCATCCTCAACTAGTAAATCCTGCCATTTAACCAAGAACTCTATAATAACTCTCCTCCTAACTGTCCACTCTCTGAAATCAATCACTGCCTCTAAAGCAAGCACCAACTTGCCCTCCTCATCCAATGGGGACAATACTACTGAAGGAGTCACATTATGTCCAAGCGCCTTCTTGAGGCATGACAAATGAAAAACATTGTGCACCTTCCCCTCTAGTAACTCAAGCTCATAAGCCACCTCCCCAACTCTCCTGGTGACTGTAAACAAACAACAAAAACAAGGTTTCAGCTTCTCTGCCCCACTCTTCTTGAGGGTGGACTGTCTATATGGTTGCAATCTCACATAAACCATGCCACGCACCTCAAACTCTCACTCTATACGATGTTGATCAGCATACAACTTCTGCTGATTTTGTGCATGTTGAATGTTTTCTCTCAATGACCTCATAATGTCCAGACCCTCCTGCAAGAAGTCCTTAGCTCTAGGCACCCTACAATCACCAAATAGCAAATCAATGAAGCTAGGAGCTTCATAACCGTACAAGGCCATGAAAGGTGACATCCTCATAGACATGTGAAATGTGGAGTTGTAACAAAACTCCCCCAAGTGCAACCATCTTACCCACACCTTTTGCTGTCTTGAAACATAGTTTCAAAGGTAACCTTCCACCCATTTGTTGACTATCTCAGTCTGACCATCAGTTTGGGGCTGGTAACTAATGCTAGGAGTTAACTCGGTACCACATGACTTAAACAACTCCTGCCAAAACAAGCTCATGAACTTGCTGTCCCTGTCACTAATGATGTTCTTTGGTGCCCCATGTAGTCTAAACACTTCCTTAAAAAACAAATCTGCCACCTGTAACGTTGTCTAACCCGCTGATATAGCAAAAAAGTAAGCAAATTTGGTCAAACGGTCCACCACAACATGGATACAATCCTTCCCTTGCACCTTGGGAAGCCTTGTGATGAAGTCCATCAAAATACTTTCCCACTTTTGAGTAGGAATGGGCAAAGATTGTAGTAGACCAAGAGGGTAAGTATGCTCGTTTTTGTTTTGTTGACACACTTGACACTCACGAACATACTTGGTAATATCCTCCTTCATCCCCTTCCATGAGAATCTCTTACGGATCTACCTATAAGTCTCAAGGCAAACCCCTCGATGTGTCCAGCCATATGAGTGTCTTGAAAAGTCCTAAAAATCTGCTCTTTCATCTTGGATTTAGGGACCAACATTATCCTCTCCCTATAGAAGATCAAACGATCCCTTACTCTGTATTTGTCATCTTGCAAAGTCCCATCTAAAATGCTGTTGGTAAGGGCATTTTTGGCGTAATCAGCTTGTATACTCTCTTTCCAATCTGCTGCTATCTCAAAAAAAGAGCACAAATGAGGTCTCCTAGATAGTGCATCAGGCACTACATTTCGTTTCCCTTTGACATATTTGATGTCAAATCATAAGCTTGGAGTTTGCTAACCCACTTCTGCTTTCTCTCATTTAGATCCTTCTAATTTAAGAAATATTTCAGATTGTTACGATCAGTTTTGACAATAAATCTGCCCCCAACAAGATATTGCCTGTACTTAGCCAAAGCATGCATTATGGCTAACATCTCTTTATCATAAATAGAATAACTTTTCTCACTTCCTCTCAATTTTCTGCTCTCATATGAAATTGGGTGCTTATTTTGCATGAGGACAGCCCCAATACCCTCTTTTGAAGCATCATATTCGAGCTCAAAGGGTTTAGAGAAGTCAAAAATTGCCAAAACAGGACATGAGCTCATCAAGTTCTTAAACTGATCAAAAAATTTCTGCGCTGATTCAGACCAAGAGAAGGCCCCCGTCTTAGTCAAATCAGTATGTGGGGCAGCAACCTGTGAAAAGCCCTTGACAAACCTTCTATAGAGCCCACACAAGCCAAAAAATCCCTTAAGCTAAGTTAGATTAATGGGTCGAGGCCAATCAAGTATTGCTTTGATTTTATCAAGATCAACAAGATCAACATGAACACCATTAGTGCTGATAATATGCTCCAAATATAACAACTTAGTCATCCCAAACTCACATTTAGACTCCTTTGCAAAAAGAGACTCACTCTCAAGAATACTCAACACCTCATCCAAGTGCTTCAAATGCTCTTTTCATGATCTACTGAAAATAAGGATGTCATCAAAGAAGATCAACACATACTTACATAGCTGTTTGTTGAACACCCTATTCATGCATGATTGGAAAGTAGTTGGTGCATTTGTCAAACCGAAAGGCATAACAAGAAACTCAAAGTGGCCAAAGTGGCATCTCAATGCAGTTTTCTCCACATCCTCCTCTCTAACTCTAATATGATGATATCCTGATCCCAAGTCAATTTTGGAGAAATAGACTGCTCCATGCAGCTCATAAACGAGCTCATTAATGTGTGGGATGGGGTATCGATTTTTAATTGTCTTCTTGTTTAATGCCTTGTAGTCCACACACATGCGCATGGTCCCATCGTTCTTCTTCACCAACACAACCGAAGAAACAAATGGACTCTTGCTTGGCCTTATGTGCCCCATCTCCAAAAGCTCCTTGATAGTTTTCTCAATCTCATCCTTAAGTCTCTAGATGCCTTTAGGTAGTAACTCGTTGATGTGCGTTTTGTGACACACCAAACACTCTAGAATAAAGAGTCCAAAGATGCTCTATCCTCTCTTGAAAAACTAACACATATGCTAAGATTGCAAAAAAGATCATATGGCAATTCTAATGTTTCTTCAGTCAGGTCTTGACGTGTCGATAAGCTCAATGGGCGTTGTGATATGTTGGTAACACAAAGGGACCTATATTAACAAATTACTCATAAGTGAGGACTTAGGTGGATTTGACATTGAATGCTCTATTTCTTTTTGGGATTTTGAGATTTTAAAAAATAAGGAAGAAAGGATGAGGGTTTAGAAGTCCTCTACTATTCCTATGAAATCAAGAGACGGTACAAATTGAGTGAAACTAAGAACAATACTTTGCTTCACCACGCTAACGACAACTACACAAAGCAAGTGCAATCTTCTGGGATTTATGTTTAAGATTTCTTTACTATGAATGATACCATCAAGAGAATAATATTATTCAAAGTAAGCATTAAAGCATCCACATTATAAGCTCAGTCTAACTTTACGCATTGAACGAAAATCATCCATTCAAAGAAAGTATGAGCGAAAGTTTCACCAATCTATACTATCAATCTATCATTCATCTAACATGCATTCAAATCAAATACTACTTTAATCTACTCTAGGTGGAAGAAGAATATGTAACCATGCAACCACTTGACAATAGAAGGATTCAAAGCAACTCATGCAATATGAACTTTTATTCTCAAAGTAGTTATAAGCAACAATTTCATAAGACTCTCTCCCATACAATGAAATGAGAGAATGGGAGTTTATATAGAGTTTTGGAAATGATATAAGCGGCCAAGATTGATTCAAGATCAATGGTAGAGAATAAAACAAAGTAACCCTAACTAGGGTTTCCCAGAATAACAATCAGTAATCAGTGAGTAATCAGTGAGTGAAGTGGCGTGAGGAGCTATCTTTGAGGGGGCGCATCCTTATCCTCCTTAGTGACATTGTATTGGATGAATCTAGACACTATTGTGCTGATTTCCTCCATCGTGACAAGTGGCAGCATATTGACCTTATATTCCAGTAGGTCCAAATCATCCGAACATTCCGCGAAAGCAATTTCCCACTCTGACTCTTGTCGTTGGAAGGCATGCCAGATGGGCAAGAAGTCGGCTGCCTTAGTCAAATTTTGCTTAAGAATCAACCTAGTGGTGGCGAAGAAAATTTCTCGAACTCTGTGCTTCAAGTTTTCAAGCTGCATGTCGTTTGCTCGAACAATGTCTTTCTCAAGTGCATCTGCAGCCACAAGTAGAATCTTGTTCCGAATTTCCTTCGTTCGCTCCTCAACTCTAATAGTATCAGCCTTCACCTTCTCTAAGACTTCATTCCGCACAATTAGCGCCCAGTACTAGCTATTGAAATCATACGCAACGCCTGCTGCAATAACCTTTCCATCGACTAGTTCCTGCTTCAGAACTCCTTTCAGCACTTTAAGACATGGAATAATTCTATCTTGGATATCCTGAGTGGTATCCCACGCTTCTGCCAAAGCTACAATCCTTGAAAGCAAAGAGGAAGTTTGCCCATATGCCAACATCAGTTTCTCTACAAATACAGCCACTTCTTCGCTTTTGTTGATTATCCACTCTTTGGTTTCTTTGGCTATGGTCCTCTCTTCTTCGAAAGTCTCCTAGGAAGAGTTCATCAATGGGGGAACCACTGAGCTGGCTTGATCAAGAGGCTTGGTTAAATG
>VDFB02160128.1:40371-60062 GCA_007258455.2 Sequoia sempervirens | reverse complement strand
ATAAGAAATGTATTGCATAAGCATTATTTTTGTTTCATGGCAACCAAGCATTCATAGTTTAACCAGAAACCTTGAAACAAAACATTGCATAATTTTCATCATGACATCATTGTTTTTCAAAGTTTATAATATTTTATTACAAATTTTATTGAAAGTAAAATTAGTCTTTTGAAAACTAGGGTGGGATGTAACATCTCCTCCCTCTTAATTATCATTGTCCCCGATGATGAGTAGCTTCAAACATAAATAGAAAGTAAAGTTTTTAAAGAACATTCTCATAATCTCTTAAGAGATGTGGAAATATTTGTTCAATGTCCCGGTAGTTTTCCCATGTAGCACTATCTTCAGCATATTGGTCCCACTAGACCTTGCACTGGAACACATCTATGTTACATAGGCAGAGCCTACATGTTTTGAGTACTCTAAGTGGCTCAATTGTGACCACTCTTGGATCTTGAACCTACAATGCATTCCAATCAATTATGTGATTATTACCAAGTATATATTTTTTAAATATGATACATAAAATGCATTATGCATCCTAGCAAGTGTTGGTGGTAGAGCAATTTGGTAGGCGACTGGGTTGACTTCCTCAAGAACCTCAAATAGTCCAACATAGCGAGGAGCTAGCTTTGATGACTTCCCAAACCTAATTGCACTTTTCTATGGCTTCACTCTCAAGAAAACCCTTTCCCCTACTGTGAAATGTCTAGGTACTCGTTTAGCATCAGCATAACTCTTTTGCCTACCATTGGCTTATGCCAGTCTCTTTCTGATCATCCCGATTTGTTCTTCCATTTTTGAGAGCATTTCTAGACCAAGGCTAATCCTATCATTTAGCTTATCCTAGCTTATAGAAGTTCTACGCTTTCTTCCATATAATGCTTCAAATAGAGCCATTTTGATTGTTGAATGATATGAGTTGTTATAGGAAAATTCCACAAGCATAAAGTAATCCTCCCACTTCCATACTGTTGATCCATACAATATACCCTCGAAAGGTCTTCTAAAACCTGATTCACCCTTTCTATTTGACCATCTGTCTCAAGGGGTACGTAGAACTTATGTTTAATTGGGTTCCAAGGGAGTTGAAAAGAGTTTGCCCAAATCTGGAGGTCATCCTTGCATCCTTATCTGAGATAATCTTCTCAGGAACACCATGCAATCTAAAAACCTCCTGAACAAACTTGCGGGCTATGATGGGTGCCCCATTAGTCAAATTTCTTGGAATAAGGTGTTCCACCTTAATTAATTTATCCACCATGACCAAAATTGTATTGTGTCGATTTCTGGACATAAGAAGTCCTTGTACGAAATCCATATTGATTACTTGCCATTTCCATTTAGGAATTTCATGTCGGTATAGAAGTCCTACCGGGTGTTGATGTTCAACTTTCACCCTTTGGCATTCTAGACATTCTGCCACATATCTAGCGACATCCCTTTTCATTCCCTTCTAGAAGTACAATGGCTTGATATTAGCCAAAAGCTTTGTCACCCCAGGGTGTCCTGAATAAGGTGCAACATGAGTTTCTCTTAAAATTGTGTTCCTTAACTCGCCTGATTCAAGAACGTACATTCTTCCCATATATTGGAGTAGTCCATTTGACTCAAATTGAAACCCTCATATCTAGGGTTTTGAGGGTTATCTAATAGGGCTTGTCTGACTTGCTTATAGTATTTTCCCCCACTGGACTGATGTAGCACTTGAATTTGAAAACTAGTTTGCACTGACAACATGGAGGAAATATGCCTCCTTCTATTGAGAGCATCTGCTACTTGGTTCTCTTTCCTTTTAATATAACTGATTTTAAAGTCATAATCAGATATTAATTCAAGCCATGTTCTTTGTTGTACGTTCAGATTAGGTTGTGTAAAAAAATAACGCAAACCTTAGTGATCATACCTTAGTTCAAAGGGTTTACCCAATAAATAATGCTGCCACATCTGTAGCGCATGCACAATTGCTGCTAATTCTAGGTCATGAGGTACATATTTTTTCTCGTAGTTCTTCAGTTTCCTAGACTCATAAGCCATCACCTGCCCATCTTGGATGATTACACCTCCTAATCCTTCTCTAAAGCATCAATGGTGACTACAAAATGTCCCTCAGGATCAGGCACTTTTAGAATTGGTGTCGTAGTCAATTTCTCTTTCAGTATATCAAAAGCCTCCTGACATTTCTTTGTCCATTCAAATCTCTTTCCCTTTCTCTGAATGGAGGTAATAGGACATGCAGTTCTGGAGAAATTGGCTAAGAACCTCCTATAATATCCTGCCAGAACCATGAAACTGCGAACTTCATGCATATTTTTAGCTTTATCCATTTGAAAACTACCTTTATTTTTGTCAGATCTACCGCGATCCCTTCTACAGAGATGATGTTCCCTAGATATTGTACTTCCTTTTGGAAAAATGAGCACTTGGATAACTTTCCATATAAATTATTCTCTCTCAAACACTGCAATACAAACTGTAAGTGTTGGAGATGATCTTCCTCGCTTTTCGAGTATATCAAAATATCGTCAAGAAAGATGAGCACAAATTTGTCTAGACAATCCTAGTACACATTATTCATTAGATTCATGAAAGTTGTTGGCGCATTCATCAAACTGAAGAGTAACACTGTAAATTCATAGTGCTTGTACCTTGTTTTGAAAGAAATTTTATGAATATCTTCATCCTATAGTCTCAACTAATGGTGTCCTAATCGTGGATCAATCTTAGAGAGTATTATTGTGCCCTCGCATTTGATCGAAGAGATCATCTATGCATGGTAAGGGATATTTATTTTTTATTATGGCCTTATTGAAAATTCAGTAATTGATGCATAGCCTTAGAGTGCCATCCTTCTTCTTGATAAAATATTACCAGTGCTCCCCATGGTGAGACACTAGGTTGTATTAGACCTTTATCCAAAAGTTCTTGTAATTGCACTTTTAGTTCTATTAATTCAATAGTAGTCATCTGATACAGAGCTTTGGAGATTGGCTGTGATCTAGATATGATATCGATGGAAAAATTGAATGCCCTTTTGGGAGGTAGTCTAGGCAATTCATCAAGGAAAACATTTGCAAAATTAAAGGTAAGGATACATATCCAATTATGAACCCTTCTTTTCTGAAACTCCCTCAACCCCTTTTTCTGGTGTTTTCTAAGCTTCATAAAACATTAGGTCATCAAAGAAGATAATTTCTTGGTTCTCCCTTAGCTCCTCTAATTCTTCCATTTTAACTGCATACATTTGACAACCCCTTCATTTGGCTCTCTTAAGTTGCATTGCAGAAATCTACCTTAACTTGACCATTCTTGCAGTTCCTTGAATGAGCACTTTATGCCCTAGGTCATCTAGGCATTTGACTATTTTAGTGAAACAGTCCACATTTTCTCTATGTTTTCATAGCCAATTGATCCCTAATATGATGTCATAGGATCCTAGGGGATCCATGTAGAGGTTAACTTTTTTCAAAAACTCAGCAAGTCTTCCCTAGCCTCAAACAAACACTGCTCTACTTGAGCCCTTGATTGATTAGCATATTTGACTGACCATGTGTTTTGTATAAATCCACCCTTTCTAGACATTTTACTTAAGATTTTAGGTGATACAAAGCATTTTGTTTCTCCAATATCTATTAAAACAAAAATAGGTGTGCCAAACAACATACATGTGGTCTCGATAGAGGTTATCTGGTACTATGCTTGTCTATTATCTAGTGCGGCATGGATCTGTTGTTGAAATGCAACTTGTTGAGGTAGTAGAGGATTTTCATGAGTTGGAGGACCTGATGTTTTGATGGGTCACCAATTTGCATAATGGTCCTCACCACAAGTAAAGCAACCCCCAGGCGACCCTTACCTCTCACTAAGTTTTTCGAAAGCATATTGATTTTTTTTACCATTATTGTTTTGATTTCCTCCATTCCTATTGTCTCTACAGCCTTCACCCTTATTCTCATGGTGACCCTTGTCCCTTTTTCACTGAAAATCAGATTTCTCTCCCTTCTTCTTGAAGGGCTAGGAAGACTGAGTCTAGTTGTACTTCTTTCAGTTTTTCTCCCTATAAGATGCCAGGGATTTAAGTCTTTGTTTCTACTTAACTGCTTTCTCATAAACCTGGTCCATTGTGGTCGGACCATGTATATCTACCTCTCCACCTATTTGGGCATTTAGCCCCATGATGAACTTCCTGATATGAAACCTCTCATCTTCTTGATACTGGGGTACATACTTAAGGAAATGAGTAAATTTTTCCCAGTATTGATTAACTATTAGGTCCCCTTATTTCAGGTTCTGGAAATCCATCATTTTCTAGTCATAAAATAATTGGGGTAACCACCCCTATCTGAAGATGGCACAAAGTTCCCCCATGTTACAACCTTTTTGCATTTATGCCCAATTCCATTTTCTTATTCATCCACCAAGTGGACGCTTCCCTAGCTAGTTGAAAGGCTCCCCACACTACTTTTGTAACTTCAGGGTAATTGTAAATCTCAAAGTATTTATCCATCTCAACCAATCAAACCTCAGCAACATCACCAGAGTCTGATCTATCAAACTTTGGTGGGGTTACTTTTTTCATATCCCTGGATAATTCCCGAGCCAACTGCTCTCTATCCATTTCATGCATTTCAAACCCCGAGTGTGTGTCTTCCTATTCTCTCTGATTGGTACACACATGGCGACTTATTGTGTCACCTTCTAAGGTAGGATCTTTACTAGCCCTTTCTTGTTGTACTTTGATAAATAGAGTAAATTGTGTTGTACAAGTGTTCATAGTGTGCTCCGGTATTGTTCTTTGTATTTCTTGTGTTGATGCTATACCTATGTAGATCTTACAGGTTATTCGAGGTTGTTATAGGTTGCTATATTTAAAATTTGGGTTTTTGGATCATTGTATAGTGCAAGATATTTTCACCAGTGTGTGAACCAATTGTTTAGTGATGTTTTTTGTGGCTTTAGGTTGTGCAAACTTGGGAAGTTGCTTATAATGCTTGTATCTTTTTTGTATTCAAGTTTTTACTTGATTGGGCATAGTACAAAGTGAGTTTCATTTATCAGTATGCAAAGAAGGGTTACCAGTTATTATGAGATTGAAGTGTTTGTATGATGCGAGCTTGAATGAAGTATTTGATGAATCTTAAGTAGTTCGTGGATTATTATGGATCGTGTTCAAGTGAATTATGTTGTCCATAAGTTTTGGATTGATTTGAGGAAGTGTGTACTTAATGTTTATGGTGTTTTGCATGGGTGTTGGTCGACCTTGTGTTCAACACTACATGTGAGGCTTGTAATAGTGTGTTGAGATGTGCTAGGATCTATTTGGGTCTTTATTAAGGGTTTATGTAGGCCACCTTCATTCCTATTCACCGCGAGAATGTTTAGGTGCCAACCTATTTTGAATTTGTATGTATAATGACTAGTTGTCGACATTGGAGAAGGTTTTTGAGGTTGAGATTGATATAAATATGTATTTTTTTTTTTTGAGTTGATGCATGTAAGAAGTAAGAAGCAAGATAGATGCAATATTGATGAGAGTGGTGTGAAATTGAGCAGAACTGTGTGAATTTCAATGTTAGGGTTCCTAAAGGCAGTAAGTTGAAGGCATCTGAAATCATTCATGCTAGACTATGAAAGTGTGCAAGCAATTGTGGTGGATTCCTTGTTGCATTGAGAAGTATTCTCTATGTAAAATTCTTCTATCTTCTTGTATTCTTTATGTGGCAGGTTGTGAGCCTTTTTGGATAGTGTGTCCTTGTGAACCTAGATCCTAATACTTGCAAATCACAACAAATGAACACATTAATAAGATCAAATGCAAGTTAGAATAAAGGTTCCCCATAGAATCCATTTAACCATATTCAAAATAGAAATAAGACAAGAACACAATGAAAGAAGATGAAAATAAGCTAAATCCTATTGAGAATATGCAAACTCTTGATCTTATGGGGGAGTTGGTACCAATTTGATGTAGAAATTGACCCTTTCCCAACTCCTTTGCAAGCTTTGATGATGAATGGTGATGGTGATCCACTTTGATGAAGAATGATGAATGCTCCAATGGAAAAATCTGCATAACCTAGCTAAGATTCAATGATAAGGTATAGAATTTGCTAATGATTTGAGCATGGTAACATTACTCAAATTGTGGATGGATAAAATGAAGGATAAGCTCTTCATTTATAGAATGTGAAGATGGATGAATGCCAAAAATGAAGCAATGTGGGACTAACATTCAACCAATGGCAAGGTGCCACTTGTCAACATTTGATAGGATGAAGGTTGAGCACATTTTGATCCATGTGCAAGTTTGAAATTTGAATTTGATGAAGTGACATGTTTAGGGGGGATGAAAGATGAGTTAAATGCCAAGTGGGAGACATGTAAGAGACAATGTAAGAGCTTTAAATGCTTTGTTGGATGGACAAGTCTATTTGGGGGGAGATTTCAAACTTGGAGGAATATTCCCTCTTGGATGCCTTTTTTTGAATGAAAATAGATGATTTATAAATCAATTAAATTGATTTTCATGTGCAAGTTGCAAAATATAGAGGATTTGATGGATTGGGATTAGTATTGATCATGATTTGATTAATTTAAATAAGATTAGCTGATTTGACCGTTTTGACTTAGATTTTAGGATTTAAATAACTCAAAATGAGAGGAATAATGATTTTAGACTTAATTAAATAAGATTTGATTTATTTAATTAAAGAGGATGGTGTTAGATTTAAATCAAATAAAGATTAATTTATTTAATTTAAATGAGATGACTTTAGAGATTAATTAAATAAAATGAATTATTTAATTAAACAAAGATAGGAAGATGAAATGACCTAGCTAATTACACAGAGACGATGATTTAATTAAATCGAGGGATTTATTTAATTAAAAGGAGAATTATGATGACTTTAATCAAATAAGGCTATTCGATTAAATGGTTAGACAGAGGGATAATTCAGGATGAAACGATGTTAGTAGATCAGGATCGAGTGTACGATATCAATCTGTATATTTTTCATGTCTACAGTCCTACTTTGGCAGTGAGCCCTTTTGTACCGATTTTGCTATTACTTATATTATGAGCTAACCCTCACCGTTTTTTTTCCCTTATTGGGTTTTCCATGTAAATTTGGTGTTCTCTTGTGTATGGTGTTGTGATTTCAGTTTTTGTTATCTACATTTCATGTTTAATCATTCTAACAAAATAAGGGTTTAATGAATGCTTGTGGATTTGATTACTGTTGAGGGTTTTGAAGGTTTAATTTTCTACAACTGATTCACCCCCTCTCAGTTGTCTTGTTCATTTCAACTGCTCTCTATCCATTTCATGCGATTCGAACCCCAAGTTTGTGTCTTCTTGTTCACTCTAATTGGTACACACATGGTGACTTCCTATGTCGCCTTCTAAGGTAGGCTCTTTACTAGTCCTTTCCCTCTCAAGGTGGTCTACTCTAGCCCTCGTCTCTTGCAAGAGAGCCAATGTCTGATCTAATTTGGCTTTTACATTCCTGGAGGTTTGACCTACCTCATGGCTTTGCTCATGGTTGCTTCATGTTCACACCATGTTGTTGCTAACTTCTACCTGGAGTTTTCAATTTAAGATTTTCAATTAGTCTAAAGCACATTTGTTTCCATTTTACACAAGTTTGCTACTTAGCATTCCAAACACATTTTAAGAAAGATGAAACATTTAACACTAAAATATAAATTCATTTCATTGTCAAGAAATTTCTACACTTTATTCATTATCAAGTTTTAAAACAAGGGTTTTCTTTCATTTTGGATTGAGGGGTGTTTATTCTTTCGACTCATTGGAACTGATAATAATAATTTTCGTTGGTTGATGCACACATAGGTGCTCATCCAACTTCCTTGGTTTCTTAGATGGGTTTTTTACACTATTCTTACTCAGTACTTGTCGTGAAGAAGATGGTTTATTATCCAACTCTGCCTAGATTCTTGTAGCCACTCCTTCAGCATGTTTGATCTCTACCCTAACATCCTTGATGTGTTCCATAGCATGGGAAAAGGTTTCAGTTTCCTTAAACCACTCCTCACTGTCCACGTTGGTCCCTTCGACCAACTTGGTCAGAGTTGCTCACTCTTTTTTGGATTTTAGGTAATGCTCATTACTAGCTATGGACTTACAAGCAGTTTGTTTGGTATGCACCATTTATGGCATAGGGTGATCAAATTTTAGTCTTATAATTCATGCACAATACTTACACAATGAGCTCATAGGCCCGAGTGTTCAACCCAGACGCTCTAATACCACATGTAACAACCAATCTCCTTCTGACACAGATTAACCAAAGAGTTTTCACCAAGAGGTTAAAAAATAAACAAGAAAAGTGAATATATATATATTTTTTAAATGAAAACATAAACCATCATACTACTACATTTCATTTGCATAATCATATAAAGAAAACTGCATCTTTACTTTTTAACTGATATCCTAACATCATAAACAAGCTACAAATCTTTTCAACATTTAATTGATTAAGCTAAATAAAGAACTGTGAGAGAATAGGGTTAGAGAACCTCGTCTGATTCTTACCATCTTCCAAGACTTGGCATGCCACTTGTAAGAGGGAGAGCATCATCCAACTGCTTTACCTCCAACTTTGGACTTAAGTAGTTCCTCGCTCACCTTCCTGACTGGAAGTGGCCCTACCTTTCAATGAAAGGTTTGTTGGGAACCCTCTTAGTTTTCCATCTGAGCCTTGGTGTTGTGCCCTACTTAACTAAAACTATCATGCTACTATGGATACCCTCCAGCCAAGCATGAGAACTCTGGCTAGCTAAGCAACTGGATCATGGTGAACTAACAAGTGCAAGAAGTGGCTCTTACACTTACTATGACTATTAACACAATTTTTGTAGAACTCCAAGTTAATCTCCTTCAGACCTAGTAGCAACTTTCTGGAGTGAAGGATCTTCATCCCTTTCTCACTCATGTTCCCAAGTCTATGGTGCCATAATTTTGTTTATGTCCCTGTAGCAAGTGCTATAACTGTCTCAGTAGCAAATATTTCTATAGCAGCTAAGGTAGAATAAGTATTACCAGTACAAAAATACAATGTACCTACCTTTTCACCTTTAGCTACTACTAATGCACCTTTAGTGACCTTCCTGACTTTGTCTAAAAAGGTAACTATGCAACCTTCACTACCCAATTGTCCTACAAAAATTAAATTCCTTCTCAAATTTAGAACATGCCTCACCTCCTGTAGCAACCATTCATTTCCATTTTTGTAAATTTATTTTTATCTTTCCTTTTCCAACAATCTAATAGGATTCATCATCACCCAAATATACCTATCCAAAATCACCTTAAACATAATATAAAAAATATTTCCTATAAGGTGTGGCATGAAATGAAGCCCCTTAATCTATTACCCATGAATCATTAACATTATCTAAACACGGAATTAAAGCATCCTACAATTTATTACTTGCAAAATTAGCTTCCTTACTGTCATCATGTTTTCTATCTCCTTGTTTTCCCTTTCAAGACCAACAATCCTTCTTCAAGTGTCCTAGCTTTCCATAGTGCCAACAATCCATTCTTCCTCTGTATTTAGAGCTGCCTTTCTTCGATTTCCCTTGTGACTTTCCACGATTTGTTGGGATTTTTCCTCTCTCTCCTTTGTTCTTCCCCTGTTCTCTATAGTCAAAGCATTACCCGATGTTGAACTCTCACCTGTGCTTTTCTGTTGCATTTCCTCACAGAATAACACCAACAACATCATCAAATTTTAATGTATTTGAACCAAAGACAAAGTTACTTACAACCATTACCAAGCTATTCCAACTTTCTGGAAAAGAACATAAAACCAAGAGAGCCCTCACCTCTTCATCAAAATTCACTTTTACAGAAGTTAATTGATTGGTAGTAGTATTAAACTCATTTAAATGATCTATCACGGATCCATCTTCAATCATTTTCAGATTAAACAAAAACTTCATGAGAAATACCTTATTTGAGGCTAAGGGTTTTTCATAAAAGTTAGCTAGAGCTTCCATCAGATCCTCTGTTGTCTTTGCTTCTGTTATATTAAATGCCACAAATGGTGCCAGGCACAACCAAATGGTTCTCAGTGCCTTTCTATCTAGAATCTCCCATTCTTTATCGGACATTGTAGTATCTTTCTTTGCTTTTCCTTGCAATGGCCGCCATAGATCCTTTTGATACAAATAATCTTCCATTTGCATCTTCCATAATTTATAATTCTGGTCATTGAACTTTTCAACCTTGAATTTGCCTTCTTCCATTGCTCCCACTCAAATCTAGAGGTTTCCTACTAATCGATCAAAATACACACGACTCTGATACCAATTGTTAGGATTCAGGTAGATCGAAGCAATAAACATTAACAATTATATGCAGATTAAATAACGCAGAAATAACAATGAAGAATAACACAAAAGAGATCAACACAAAATTTCAACGTGGTTCACCCAATATGGGTTGTACATCAATAGAAAATCAACCATCCAATGATTTTATTATCTAGTGCAAAATGAATTACAATCTCGCAAATGCCATGCCACAACTTACATCCCAACCACTTATAACAAGCTTTTTGGAAGCTTCTAGAATTAGGGTTTTACGAGCAAAAAAGGGGAGGATACGTAAAGAGTGTACAATATTTACATGATCAGTCGCAACATACCAACATATTCCTTGCTCCCTTTGGATCCTATCTTGCTCATTTTTATGTTCCTTCTCCTACACTTTTACAAATTTTATATGTTCTCTTGCTTGTCGTTAAAGATTTTTATCTAAGTTTTCTTGTTCCTTTCTCTTGCAACAATTCTTGTTGCCTTTCTTGCATCCATGTGTTCTCTCTTTCTAAATTTCATCTATTCAATTTATTTCTTCCTTTCCTCTTTCTCCATCAAAAGTTTCATGAAAATATTTCATGTATGAAATTGAGATTATCAACTCAATTGAATTCCATTATCACCTACATTCCTCAACCTTTCCTTGATAATGCGAACATGAATTTTAAGGAATTGGTTGATGTTTGAATTGGTTTGGGAACCTAATTACCAACTTGATTCTACATGACTATCATGTTGACCCTTGTTATAATTTTCCTCATTATCTTCAACATCCCAACCTACATGATCAACATAGTAATCTACCATTACAAATGCATTTAATATCAATGGTAGAGATTGAAATCAAAGTGTACCTTCTTCTTCATGTAAATGTCAATTAATTTCCAAATTCATAGCTCCCTCCCTTAACCATGATGGTTTTCTTGGTTGAGTGGGAAGACTGAGTCCACCATCTTGTTGATCATATTGAGTTTCATCCATGCCAACACAATCTTCACCCTCTAAAGAAGTACTTTCAGTTACATTAGTGTATTCTTCTACCACTAGTCAAAGTGTTTCAAGAAGTATTTCCTCTCTTCCAAGCTTGACATACATTTATTTGTCACTTCTACTTCTAAGACATCAACTCTTGAAATAATATGAATGTTTTACACTACAAAATCATCATCATGTACACTAAAGTAAAATATATCACTAGGATTCATATCCACCATAAGTGTATCAGGGTTAAAGCACAAACCTGTGTCACACTTTATAAAAGAATTGACTAACAACAAAAAAAATTATGAACTTCAACCACATAAAAGCGGACTTTATGTTTTGAATTTCAAAATAGTGTAAACTAATGAAATGTAGAACTTTTGATGATGTTTATTCCAAAAAAAAATTAAATTTTTTAAAAATTGTTTTCATTATGTTTTTATAAATTTAAGGACATATTTTGGAATGTTGAAAATTTCATAAAAGAGTGACTTCACGGGCCGTCAAGAAACAAATTGAGAAAAACTTCATTTCTCCCTATTTTTTTTTCTCCAAATAGGTAACTTCAATATCTTGTGCATGGAAAAAAAATCAAATTTTGATGTATATTTTTCTCATAATAACGTTTTAAAGTCAAACCTATCAGAATTTGACAATTTTCATGGGCCATCAACTATTGTCAAATTTTTTAATCATTTTCAAAAAACAAATTATACCCTTTTGAAGAAGACTCTCTCCTCTTATGCCCCATATAAGTTTTAAATTTTTTTAACATGTTTTACTATTTTTAAAAAATTTCTAATCAGCCTCTTTTTTAATTTTAACAACCTACTTGCATTATTTAAAAAATATATATATATGAAAACTAATCAAAATATTAAAAAATATATATATTTGGATTCACCACTCTGAGCTCTACAAAAGGGTATTTTTCATTTTTGCAGAAAAAATCATTCTGACTGGAGAAATACTCTGTCAAAGTTGAATGTTTTAGAAAATTCTGAAAAAAGGTGAGTTGGCTGCCAAGTAGGATTCCAACTAGATATGCTCGGTCGAGTATGTTTTGGCTGAAACCTGCTCGGCCGAGAATAGCTCAGCCGAGACATAACCGGTTGACAGGTGCTCGGCCAAAAATGGTCGATATAATTTTTTTTATTTTCTTTTAATTTTTCAACTCAAGAAAATTCAATAAAATACATATTTCGACCAAGGAAGACTTTTTTCGACTAAGGAAGGCTTGTTTTGACAAAATAAGGTTTATTTCGATAATTTAGAAGACTTATTTCGACAAAAAATGGTTTATTTCAACATTTTAGAAGGTTTATTTCGATAATTTAGAAGACTTATTTTAACAAAAGAAGGTTTATTTCAAAAATTTAGAAGACTTATTTCGACAAAAAGAAAACGTATTTGGACAATAGGAGAGCTATTTTTGAAGGTACATTGATCTTCAACTTATTTAATTGATTATGTCTTTATTTTCATGAATGCATTTGAAGTTTGTTTTCACTATTTAAATTCTTAGATTTCAATATTATTGATCACCAATTCTATGTTCCTCCATTCTTGTTCTTACATCCTCCTTATGCCTATGTTTTATTAAATTTACCTTTGCATTTACTTTTATTTCCAACTTGGGCTTATCTTTTATATGTATATGTAGACATCCAAATTTGGACACTTAATTTATCCAAATTTATCACTTTTCATCTAAACATCATTTTATCCAAGTTAATTACGTAATATTACTATTATTTAATTAATATCCTCAATTCTGTCAAATCCTTACCCTCCTTAATCCCTTTTCATCAAATGAATTAAATAAATATTACATTTATTTAATTCCTTATATGTCATTTTCATCTAATCCTAATCCATCTCCTAATTTCTTCATTAGGGATGTGCACATGCCTAATCCTTGATTAGGATGTGTCACATCCTCCAACTTTTGCAAGTTGGCTTCTAATCCTCACTTACCTTCTAATTACTGATTAATTAATCTTAATCAGTACCTTGGTCAACTCTCTCCATCCCCCAAAGAATTTTTAATTCCTTTTTATTCCTCCAAGAATCCCCTTTTTCCATGCATCTTCTAGAACCTTTGCCTTATCACATCAAGTCACATGTGACAAACTCTCACCTTTTGGGAACATTGTCTTATCCACTAGATTCTTCCAATCATTGTGAATTTAAAATTCACTTTTATTCACCCAAGATTCTTCCCATCTCCCAATGTACTTGGAAAGTACTTGTCCTTCCTCCACCTCATGTACCTTCTGGCCACCTCATTTACACCTCATCTCCTCATAGCCACTTCACCATCCACATGTCAAGATGTGAGGGTTTGTGAGTTCTCAACCCACCATAGCCCTTCATCTTGACCTTGTTGGATGAATCTCAACCGTTGAATTCTCTAGAGAATTCAAATTCTTCTATAAATACCCCCTCCTCAAAGGCATTTTGGACACTTTCATTTTTTAGCAACCTTATGCTGTCAATTTGCATTCTCAAGCATTCACCATCATTTGGCCACTCATTTTGATCATCTTGCATATTCCATCTTGCATCTGGCTACACCAAAAAGCCATCTAAGGAGCACACAAATTCATCTAAATCAAGAGCCAACCAAGGAGTCTTCAACAACAAGGAAGGTATAATCGATTTACATTTGTATTGCATCTATTTTCCTTATTTTATCACTCTTTAGGCTAGTCATTGAAGTGTTCTTAGTATTTTTCCACTTGGATTTTTAGTTATTTTGCACATTAGAATAGGGTAAAATTCCAAGGTACACATTTTTGGCATGCCTGGTGGGACCCACAAACGGGTTCTCGCATTTAACCTTCGTTTTTGCTAAGTATTTTGCAGAAAAAGGTCGCAGAAAGGCGGAAGCGCCCTCTGTTTTACTGCAGAAAGGCAGAAGCGCCCTCTGTTTTACTGCAGAAAGGCGGAAGCGCCCTCTGTTTTACCGCAGAAAGGCGGAAGCGCCCTCTTGTCTGCTGCAGAAAGGCGGTCACACCCTATATCTGAAAATTTGATTTTTACTAACAGTTTTCTGTAGTTAGGCGTATACGTCATTTTGCTTAGAAGATCTTTTATAACACTTTCTTGCAGTAGGGCATACAACTTTTCCTTTTAAAAAAAATTGATAAAGTTTCCTGCAGAGGGGCGGATACACCCTTTTATTTTTGAAAGGCTCTTTTCCTTTAACACTTTGCTGCAAAAAGGCGGAAGCGCCCCTGTTTTTGCTGCAGAAAAGTGGAAGCGCCCTCTGTCCTACTGCAGAAAGGCGGAAGTGCCCCTGTTTTGCTGCAGAAAGGAGGAAGCGCCCCAAAACAGCACAGTTTGGAAGGTAAAACAGTCATTTTAGCTTCGTTTTTGCTCTCGTTTTTAGCTATTTTCAAGTAATAACCCTCTAACATTGTTTTGGCAACGATATTGGTGTTTTTCTGCTAACGTTCTGCAACATATTATGGCGTAATTGACCAAGAACGAAGGATAAGATAGCTAACGTTTGCTTGCAGGGCCATCTATTTGATAAAATTTTTAAAAAATTATCCTTGTTGTTTGAACATAGTCTAATTAGGGGGAAGTAACCTTTATTGCTTGCTCTATTTGTTTATTATTGTGTCACCCAAGGGGGCATTAATTTGTTTTCACTTTCCCCTTGCACTTCGTGTGAGCCTAGGGAGTAGTTGGAAACAGTTAGTGTCTTCTTTCTAGTGGGACTTGCTTGGGGATTTCATCACCCCAAGGGACGATTCCAACCACGCATACCGACGGGGTATATAAAGGGGGGAGAACGAAAATTGTATCCCAATCTAGTCACGTCGTAATTGGCAGAGCGTCGAAGCTAGGGTGATACCTAGATAGACGTGAAGAGTTGGTCCGAGCCTTTCAGTATCTCGCTGGGGTTCCCGACTCACACTTGTGACAGGCTGGTGTTCACGGTTGTGCCTCATGTACCGAGAGTATATCGAGGACTCCCTAGAATCCTTGTGCATCCTAGATTAAGACCTTTCCTGGCCATACCCTTAACATTAATCATAGGATTGTCCTTGCTCGAAGTGTTTTCTTGTGAAAAACCTGTGAAATCTTTGATACATTGGCCTTATTTTATCATTTTGAGTCCTTGCCATAGCCATTGCCATCAAAATCAAGCTCTAATTTACCGCAGAAAGTTGGAAGCGCCCATAATTTACCGCAGAAAGGCGGAAGCGCCCCTGTTTTTGCCGCAGAAAGGCGGAAGCGCCCCTGATTTGCCGCATAAAGGCGGAAGCGCCCTTGATTTACTGCAGAAAGCTGACTATGCCCCTCTAACTTCCTGGGGCTATCATTTACAAACCGTACGTCGAATTGACTTCGTCCAAAAACCAAAGTTGCTTAGTTTGTCAAGCTCTATCCAGTGGTACCTTCCATTTCCTCATATCAAGAATTTGACCATTCCAGGGTGGCCACGCCCCACATCGCAAGGTAGACACGCCCCTAACTTCCCGGGGCTGTCATTTACAAACCATACGTCGAATCAACTTCATCTAAAAACCAAAGTTGCTTAGTTTTTCAAGATCTATTTAGTGGTACCTTCCATTTCCTCCTATCAATAATTTGACCATCCCAGGGCGATGACGCCCCGCATCGCGGGGTGGACACGCCCCTACCATCCCGGGGCCATCATTTACAAACCGTACGTCAAATCAACTTCATTCAAAAACCAAACTTGCTCAATTTTTTGAGCTCTATCTAGTGGTACCTTTTGTTTCTTCCTGTCCAATCAAACCAATCCATTCCTCTAATAAAATACATACAATCATCTAATCAATCCAGGCACACCAATCCTATCAAGTTCATCCAATCACAATTATCCAATCAACATCATCTAATCATTTGATCCTATCCAATCAAACTGATCTAGTACTTTAATCAAATTCATCAAATCATTTACCCGATCCAATCATCCATCTACCGAGTCCCATCAAAATCAAAATCAATCCCATCGCATCATCTAATCATCATAATCTGAACTTTAATCCAATCCTTATCTAAGCTTGAATTAAATCCCAATTTGAGCTTTAGTCCATCATCTTTGATCCATTTTATTTATCCTATCATCATCATGAATCCTCATCCTCCATCAATAGTAGTCAAGGGAAACCCTAATTATGTTGACGACAATAACGAAAGTCTTGTCGATCAAGAGGTATACGACATAGATCCCCTTGACACTATCATATCTAGTAAGCTTTCTCCACCCACTTCCCAAAATCCAATTACTCCTATGAGCTATCCCGTTATGTCTTCATCCATGCCTAATCATGCTCCTTATGCCACCTTTGACAATGGATATCCAGTATCTTCTTCATCCCCATATTTGTCATGTCCTTCATCTACATCATCCTCTTATACAACATCTACATCCTCTTATCCTAATTTTCCATCCCAATACTCCTATTACAATTCCCCATCCATGTCCCCCTATCGTAATCCTCTTTCCCAATCTTCCCATACTAATCCTACTTCCACACCCTTTTACCTTAATCCTACATCCACTCCTCATCCTAATCCACCATCCCAATACCTTATTATAATCCATCCCTCACATCCTCTTGTCCCACTACACCACCTATATCCTCTTGTCCTAATCCACAATCCATGTCCCCCTATCTTAATTCACCACTCCAATATCCTTACCTTAACCCTCCATCCAATCCTAGTCCTCCATCTACTCCTAGTCCTCCATCCAATCCCATTCATCCATCTACTCCTAGTCCTCCATCCAATCCTAATCCCCCATCTACTCATAGTCCTACATTCAATTCCATTCCTCCATCTAACCCTATTCCACCAATCCATAATCCCTCATCCATTTCTACCACCCTAGCCAAGCCAACCATATGCAAGTCTCTCATTTCAGAAGTCCTCCAAGGACTCGTGACAAAGAAGCCATCCCCAACTTCACATCTTGAAGTCATGGAACCATGCCATCTAGATCCATCATCCACGGTCACTAGTGATGAGATCCTTCTCCATACCACACCTATTATTGATGTTACCACCCCTAGTACTGCTCAAACCCTTGAAACCATTGAACCCACTAAATCCATTGAACCCCCATCTCCTACTCCAAGAATCACCGAATCCATCGAAGACACCCAATTCCAATCCACTCCCTCTACTCCTAGATCCACCCAAATCTAATCCACTCCTCCCACCCCTAATAGCACCAAAACCCATTCCAATGAACGTCATGAATCTTCCATCCCCCCATCTTCCCCACTTGAAGAGTCCCAACAAGACTCCATTACCATGCCTCTCGCACACGATGAGTCATGCCAAGAATCTAATCCAAAGCATGTCAGCATATCCCCTTCTCCAAATCAAGATCCTACCATCCCATCTAGTCCACCCCAAGATCACAATCCCCATCCATTCCATCCCATGATCCCCTTTGTCATTCAAGCTTCCACTACTCCATCTCCATCTCCATCGCATGAGCCTACTACCACAAATCCAGATCCTATCATGGCCCCTACTCCCTCTCCTAATGTTGCTATCCCATCATCTCCTTCTCATGATCCCCCATCATCACTTAAAATGCTATCTCCACACCACTTGCATATCCCCTTGGTCCTCTCACATTCCTCCAAGGTGGTCTTCTCGCAGAAAACAAAGCATATACACCAACCCTCCTCTTTCCACCTATAATGAAATCGCATCATTCTTCCACAACAAAAATCCTGTCCTAGATCGAATGCTCAAGAGAATGAACTATCAAGGAAAAAGGTTTAGGCCTTCATGAGCAAGGTATTATAGAGCCCATCCAAGCTAAAGAACATTTGTATCCGCAAGGTCTTGGATGTACTACTCATGACTCTAATCCAAAATGTTGGTACGCACTCCTCTAGACGCCCTCAACGAGCCTTTTCCAAAAGAAATGTCAACTCTTCCCATCGCTCCACCAGACCATATGCTGCCATCCCTCCTCCTCTATCGTATCGCCTCAAAACAACTATCCATATTTCTCCTTCATCTGCTCCATCCATTTTGGGTCCTTACATCCCTCCATCCACCATCTCCCACCCTTCATCTACTCCATCCATCTTGGGTTCTTATGTCCCTCCACCCACTATGACTGCTTTCGGTCCATATATCCCAAGATCACCTCCTCCGTCTCATCCTTTCATCCGTCCAACACCTATCCATCTCATCCATCATAAACATCCCTCTCACATATCCTATAATAAGGATCAACAAAGGCACTTACCTAAACATTTTCCATCTACACATAATCCCCATAATTCTACCTCCATCACTCCACATCATCCATCTCCTCACACCCATCCCATTGCTACTAAAAGCACTTTGGCTGTTAAAGAAAAAATGCATAAATCCAAGCATCCGCATGAATCTACGGCTCCCCATGTCCCCTCCAAAAGACATGGTGAAGAAAAGAAAAATATAAATATACATCAAATCCATAGACCACAAAGACCCACCAAAGTAAAGATCAAAACCATGGATCCCAAAGAAAAAAAAAGATGCAATGCCAATACATGAAAATCTATAAGAACATCTAAAGTCGCTAATCCAAAAGCCAATCATATACACCCCTTTCATCTCCTCCATTATCCCCACATTCTCCATCCCTTAATCCTATTATATTTTCACATCCACCACCACATGTGCCTATGTTGGTCCTGAACACATCTCCCCATCACATATCCACTCCATCATTCTATCCATACCCTTTCTAGCATCCCATCCATTATCCCATGTATCAACCCCATCAAATCCCTCTAATTCACCCTCATGCGTAATCCATTTAGCCTAATAAGGTTGTACCAACATCCAACAGTCACTTCAAACATGGGCTCTTAACACCTTGATCCTTATTACATGTCTTCTAAATTTGCTTATCCACTTCGTTATCCTTACCCATCTCCTTCTACATGACATCCAAAAAGTCAAAAATCCAAAAAAGTAAAAAAAAATCAGAAAAATAAAAAATAAAATAAAATAGTAAAGAGAAATAATCCATCCAATGGTGAAAACTTGGCAAACAAGCACCTTAGATAAATACCATGATGAAAACCTGGCAAACAGGCGTCATGCGTAAATCCCCATCTGCACTTGTGGGCAACTTCCTGATATGCATTCCCTCCATCCGCTATGCTTCTAGCTATGCACCCGTCTTCCTGTTATCCGTCCTCTTCATAAATCCCCCCCATCCCACCTATCTTCCGTATCCTACCATCATATCCCATTTATCTCCCATCCCTCCATCCTTCTTGTGATCTTGATCAAAATAGGGGCACCTATCTATGCATGCTTTGGACACCTATTGGTATACATTCCCTTCATCC
>VDFB02160128.1:0-40271 GCA_007258455.2 Sequoia sempervirens | reverse complement strand
CTAAGATAATCACAGCTACTTCCTCATCCATGTCAATTTCTTGCAACATGGTGATCCTTATATTTTTATGGATTTTTTCTTTATATGTGTGTGATTTCTTCCAAAGGTGATGGTATAGTCCCATGGGGAGAGATTATCTTGAAATCCAATGAATTGGGTGATGGATTTATCATTTTGTAATGTCCAATAATGTGTAAATTCAGTGATCTTAATTAGATATTTTATGGGATGGATATCCAAGTTCGGTGGGAGGGTCGATGAAAGGATTGGTGGCAACAAGCTCATCTAAGAAGTGATGGAAGGCACATATTTTGATGTCGAAAGAAGTGTCATTAGGATGTGTGAAGGTGTTACTAACATCTTTGTCATGAAATACATATCCAAGGATATCAAATATTAGACTTGTTTTGATTTGTATGTGTTCCAAGATGCCTTCATCATGAAGACCTAATCTATTTCCTTGATTTTGTATATTCTAACAAATCCAATTTTTAACTTGTGATACTTGTTGCTCCAGAAATAAGATGAAATTTTATTTTCAAAGGTGTAAGGAATGATGGTAGTTGTAGTCTCCTTAATGAACAAAAAACTAGATTAGATAAAGGTGGAGGAACCAAGGTGATGGGATTGTGGTTTGGGGATGGGTTTGATATGGGTGGTTAGATCTATAGTTGGAAAGGGATCGTGGAAGGGACTAATGGGAATGTGTTGATCTCTTGATTTGGATGAGTACATGTATGAGCATAATTTAGAAAAAATATCTTGACATATTTTGATTTATTTGGATGACACAAGGCATGATTAGTTTCTTTATGTTGATAGTTATTAGTGCATATATGGACTCTTAGAATTTACACATGGATGGGAGAAGTATCTTTGATATTTGTGCATATAGGGTTTTGATTGATGACATAGAAGGAGTTATGTTGCAAGATTCCATAACTTGGTGTGTAGTTTGGGACCTATAAGCTCTTTTGTGAATATCCCTCAGAGAAAATACCTAAGGTGACATTTTTTATGGGTGTTTAGATTAGTGGGATCGGTTGGTTTGCAAAGGTTGTGAGGATGAAGCATTGACACGAGAGGTGGGGGTTTTGTATATGGATGGGTGAAGAAGGCCTTGGATTAAATATGGGTTTCTCTTGGTAAAGCTAGAGTAAGATGAACAATGCATAAGTATTTAGGTCCAGCAGGATAGCTTGTGCTAGTTGATTCTTGGTTTAAATTACTTGTGGGTAGGTAATTGGAGATTGTGAAAATATTTCTCAAGAAAATATGATTTAAGGATTGATAAAATCCATATTGATCCACCAGACTCTCATCATCATCATTATCATTATTTTCAAAGGGGTATCATTCATCTTGGTAAACAAGACTATTGTCATCATTATCAAGGAAGGGATTTTTAGCTTGATGAATGGACTCATCAAAATAAAATGGATTCATGATTATGGTTTGGATTGGGGTTGGGGTTTATGGGATGAATTAAATGGAGGATGATAGATTTAATTAGATGGGAAGGCTTAGATCTTAAGCTTTGTTTTTATATCGATAGATCTTGGGATTGATTTGCTAAAGCTCAAATTTTGGATGAGTTTAGATTTGGGGAATAGATTGGAGGTGATTGGAGTTAATTTTGGTTTAATTTATGTGGATAATCAAGATTTCAAGACATTAGAATGATTGGGTTTTTTATATATACTTAATATATGTTAAGTTCTTAAGCAATAATTGATTTGAGATTTTAGATTACTATACTTAGGATAAGCAAAGCACCTACATAATTTTGATTTTGGGTTGAAAAATTGAAGCGTGGGGAAAGGGAAACCTTAGAGTTTTCACCTTAGGGTTTGAACGCCTTTCCCTAATTTCATTGGAAAATATGATGTGGAATGGATGGAATGGGGGTTTGATTGGATTTGGACAAGATATATGATTGAATTACAGCCTAAAAGGTGAGTCAACCTACCCTTGACCAAATCTAGAAGTGACCTAATGATGAAATGTAATGATTCAAATGACCTAATGATGTAAATCATTGTTTTGATGCAAATACAACAAATCTAAGAAATCACAAATAGAAACAGATTATAGAAACGGATTAAGCAAGACATTGTGCACCTGTGATATAAATTTGAAGCTAAAAATGTTGGACATAGGCACCCCAAACACCATTGTCTTTGTAGGGATAATTTTGATCTATTTTTGTAGTCCTCTAGTGTTAGATTAAAGCTTTTGTTTCTCGTTTGTCACATTGTCAAATCACAGTCAGATAATTCTGTAACTAAGTTTATGTGAGTTGTCAAGGTATAGGGTTTCAATTGCAACAAAAAATAATTGATATTAAAACTTTATTCAATCTTATTTGGACCCGAAACTTGCATATTCAAAGAGAGAAAAAAGGTTGTGTCATTTAGGGGCCTACCTTGGTCAAACCCCATGTTAGTGTTTCCACTTCCATAATGGCAATATCAATGATAAAGGATTAATGATAGGAAGGAATGATGAATCCATAAAGTGTTGCAACTCACCACCCTTTAATGGCTTCCTTGAAGAACTAAATTCATACACATCTCCTCAAGGCTTGAATCTTGCTTGCTTAAATTTCTTGAATTTCTTGGAGACCTATAAGGTTTAGTCTTCACAAACAATATGAAAACATAAACATGAACACACTCACATACATTTTGAAATGATGTTTGGATCTTGAATTGCTGCAATAAATCTCTAAAATTATGCTCTTGAATTGCTTGATAATGCTCTTGATAATAATTCCTCCAATAATTTCCTAGAGCTTCCTTGTTGCTAGATAGATTTCAAATAATTCAATGACCATGTATTTATATGCTATTATTCTAATTTCCCAAAAATTAAATCCTAATAGCCAACTTTGGATATTTGAATTTCAAATAATAAAATACTAGCATCAACATATTTGAATTTGGAGCCAAAATAGGGGTATAGGTGCCCTAGGTGTTAGTGTCCAAGGCATATTTTTTGAAACTTAAAGAGTTGGGGGAAAAGTATTAAATGAGAGCATTTTTCTTATGCTTGCAATTTATCATAAAATATTTAAATGGGTTGTGGAATACATAATTTGGGGAATTAATTTTTTAATTAGGTCCAATAACTTAAAGGGGAGTAAAACATAATGTGAATTTGTCAAGGGTGACAATTTAGGATGCTACACAAATTAATATTGGATAAAGTCTTGCAAAAGATCAATTAAGATTGGATGGTTGATCTTAGGGTCTTGATCTTTGATTTAGTTTTAAATGGGTGGATTGGATTAGAGAGTGTTTGATTTAGGATTTAGATGAGTGGAGGGGAGTTGACTAAGATTGTTTAGGATTGTGAATTAGGCTTTGGCTTTTCTTGGATTACCTAGGATTTTGGATGAGGATTAAGACTTGATTAAGTTTTGGATGAAGGTGTTTAGGACGATTAGTTGAGATGGACAAAATTGGATTATGATTAGATAATGGAAGGAAGGTTTCAAATTTTAGTTTTTCTTTGATTTGTAAGAGGATTTTAGGTTATAATTTATTTCTCCAAAGGTTCTCTTTGAATTTAATTTTGATGGTTGAAGATTGATGATGGTGAAAATCTTTGATATCGAATGAGATTGAAATGGTTGAGAATATATAAGGATTAGTGGATTTGGGGATTATATTGTGAGATTTGATTATGAAATGGATTTTAGATTTGGATTAATGATTAAGGGATGGAAACCTTTGGTTTACAATTTTTTTTTAGGATTTTGAATTTGATTCAAATGTTGGAAGTTAATTTTGGATGGTTAAAGGAGGAAAAGATTAGATTATTTTAGATTTAAGGGGTAATTTCATGGGTTTTAAATAGAATGCACACCAAGCACAAAAGCAAACTATATTTATTCAACCACATGTGTAGATGATTGTAATCCCGCCAATATGCTTTATCTAGGTGTAATTTATAGGGGTCATGTTGAGCTGCTAACGATTTTTAGACACCTAAGATTGCTCGATGATGTGAAGGGAGAGAATACATGGACTACAAAACCATTTTTAAGGGCATGAGGTAAGTAACTTCCTGGTATGATAAGTAGATCAATAAATTATAATTAAACATAATCGATGATTCCTATCTAGGATACACAAGGTTGCTAGTTGTTTTCCTCAATATACTTGAATATGAATGAGCCTTGAATTCAAGCAATGAGAGGGTATGTATAAGGGCCTAGTGTGAGAAACTAACCTACTCTCCTTGGTCACTTTACAAGGTATAAAGTTCCTACAAGATTGACCATAATAACATGTGTCCTTCTAATGGACGATTATTTCAATTCTCTCCCAAATTTATATAGGTGATGAAATCCAAGTTAAGCCCACTATGGGAAAGAAATACTGATTGATTTTTATTTCCAAGATCACCTTATGGTATAAGGAGAGAGAATACACACTTGGATCTCTTGGGATTGAAAATGATAAATGAGAACAAAATGGTATGTTTGATTTCCAATATCATCTTTTAGTGTGAGGAAACATCATACACACCACATTGTTCTCACAAACACAAAGTATAATGATTTTTGACCCTTATAAAAATAAGTGTACAACTAAATTTAATAGAAATTTATAGGTCCTTTAAAAAGCATACCTACAAAAAAGACATTATTAGTTTCTCAAAGTAGTCTCAGACAAATGATTTAGTTTTAAGAAAGAGGTTTTAAGTTGCAAAAGATGGTATATCAAATAATTAAACCCTAAGAAAATGATAAAAATTATTGCAAACCACACACATCAATAGAGAGGTGGATATGCTAATAAATAGAGTAGAGATAATGAAATAGAACAGAAATAGTGAAGGGAAGTTTTTTACTTTTACTAGTATTATACCCACCCACACAATAATTAACAAGATAGAGACATCAATGTAGTATAACTTACATTAAAGTAGAAAGAAAATACATTAAAATAGAGGTATTTAGGGTTTTGTGTCCAAGAGTAGAGGCATAAATTCAAGAAGTGTGTACATCATGGGAAATAAAAGTGCCACCGCAAGAGAAGACACATTGAAACATGATAGGGGCTAATAAATCTAGCTTAAACATACAAAATAGATGTTATCTCAAGATCAAAATAGCCAAATGAACACATGAATAGGTTAGAAGGAATATATACTACAATTCTACTATAAAAATAGAAAATAAAAAAACCCCTAAAATGATGAAAATGTGATATTTTAGCTACATGAGTAGAGGCATTGATCCCTAAGGTGGAATGATGTGAAAAAGTGGATGTGGTGATTAAAAAAATGAACACTTTAAACTAGACCTATGAAAAAAATATAAGTGATGTCTAAAAAATTAAGTTAACCTAAACCAAATCTATTATAAAAGATATAGATTAACTAAAGGAATAGAAATCCCTACAAAAATGACTAGAAAGCATTATCGAATAGCAATAAACTATGAAAAAGAGATGAGAAATTATTGGGCCAAGTTATCCCTAGATCACAGGTAAATACATCATATCAAGCATAGATGTATCAAAGTGTGTTTAAGAAAATGTATCAAACTGATAACATGCAATGGAAACTTTACAAAATCTCAAAGGAAATTTAGATTTCCAATGTGGGTCTATTAGAACACAATGATATACTGAGAGGGAGGGTGAATCAATATATCCTACAAAATTATCCAATTCAACTTTACTAAACAAAAATTCTTACTACGTCAAATAGATAAAGCATTCAAAGCACAAGCACACAACCACAACACCAGATTTATGTAGAAAACCCTACAAGGGAAAAACCATGGTAAGAAATTTGCTTGGAGCTATTGTCCAAATTCAGCCTCACAAAATGTAACAATATTTAAAACATGTTTTATGGGATACAACCTAAAGGAAGCTACAACTCCATGAAACATAATTTTATGGCTTCAACCAAAGGAAGTCTACAACTCCAGGTACAAATTACAACACTTACAAAAAGAGGCTACAACCTCAGCACTAAAACCTTGATGAATTTTGGTGATTGTCCACCACAACAACACATAACACATCTATTACCTCCAATTCATTGCTTTCAACACACTTTCTTCACCATATACACTTCCTTATTCACACATACACTATTGTATTTGGCTCACTACCTTCAGCACACTTTATATACTTCTTTGCATACTCACACACACTTTGTTGCCTTCAGGTCACTGCTTTCACTACATCTCACACATTACTTTGCATTCAGCTCACTGCTTTGGGCACATTTCACACATTATTGATCAAAAACTTTGAACACCTATCAACACCCTTTCAAAAAAATTGATCTTCCATTTATATCCTCTAGAAGCTTCAAAATATTTCTCCTTGTCAACCAAAATGAAATGTGTAAACATGAAACATGCAACAGCCATAATGAGTCAACTCCAAAACATCCATGGGAAGAGGAAATCAAATGAAATTCAAGCTAGGAGATAAGAAGGACCTATTTTATTTTAGCACACATTCCCATGTTGGCACACACAAAAAAAACTTGGCACAAACAACTCAATATACCAAGTTGACCCAACAAACACTTATCCTTCCATGCATTAGCTCTAGACCAAAACACGATACTGAAGAGACCAAATAACAACATTTGGATCTCATTACAAGCATTATATAATATTCAAAGACATCCTCAACTAAGAAAACATTATATTTCCCATTCATTTCCTTTGGCTTTCATTTCCTTCATTTATTGTTTGTAATTACTTCCATATGTTTAACTTGAGATTATATATTTGTATATAATATAAATATTATATATAGTATAAGACCGTATTATCTACAAATTCTATATAAATTAAATATTAAATATTTTGTAACTGTAAGTTCAAATTATCTATTCATTTTTAGTAAACATGAAACAAATCTCATAATAGATATCTTGTAGAATGTGAAATATGCTAACAAATTATGCAACTTTATCTATTCAAACTTCACTAAATATCAAATAAGAAAATGAAATTAAGTATACAACCATTTAAAAGGTAGTATAACAAATGATCAAATTAGTATTATATGTGAAAGAAAAGAAATTAACTATTTTTTTGCATTTGTAGTGATGTATTTTCCTTGGCCAATATGATGTTCAACCATCACTTTGAACTAACAAACTCAAGTTGCAAACTATAATTCCAATTCATAGTCACATATTGTGGTATTCTTTTATATTAGAATATTACTTGAATGGTAATAAAAAGTTGTATTCTTTGTGATAGTTATTGTAAAGTAGTTTTCATTTTTGGTTATCTTCAAAATATTTAAATTGAATATTAGTCTATCTCTTCACTTACAATGTGAAGACCCATAGTTTTATTAGGTCTTGGTTGAATATAGATTTGAACAAAAAAATTAACCATCCACTTCACTACATGCACAACTAATACATTATTTTTTCCTTTGTGACATGTACAAGGCCATATCAACCCTTTAAATTAGGTTACGCCACTTTTAGGCCCTCTCCCTCTCTCCTCAACATTTTGATTGTTTTTAATAATCATAATAAATTATAATTCACTTGTAATTATCTTGAAAGCCACAATGATGAGTTCTAAAACGTGCTTAAGGCTCTTTGTTTCATTAGCATTTATATTGAAAAGATTCTAAAATTCAAAACTTATGTTGAATGGTATTTATTGTAATAGTAAATGCTTTTGGAATTATGATGAATCTATGACATTTTATGTTTCTAACTATCAATGAAGATGATGATTTTGTGGGTTTTAAACATTTTTAGATGAAGAATTTAGAGCCCATATATCTAGACCAAATATGACATAAAGAGATTTAGGACAACATTCCCTCCATACAAAAGAGGCATGAGATTCCCACTAGATAAAGAAATGAATATGTTAATGAGGTCACTATGCAACTAGTTGAGGTGCAATTATTCAAGTCGATGCAAGTGTGAGAACAAAGAAGATTTCAATGTAATGATAATGGAACAAAAATGATGTTGAAGATAATGAATTCTCAACAAGGGGTACATCAAAGAAATTGGGAATCCTTACTAGCACTCTAAACAACTAGTTGGTTGGTCTAAATTCAACTTCAAAGAAAGGTATTGTAGTCTTGAATATAGAGGAAGATGTTCAAAGATTATGGAATGGTGCAAAGAGATGGTCGTAATGGACCATGGGCTTGATATTATCAATTTAAAGGTGAAAGTTGCACAAATCAACCAAACACACTTAAGAATGGCTCCTTGATAAATCTTTATGGGTATATTTTAAATGGTATCATTTTGAACTTACATTGACAACATCAAAAGGCCTCAATATAAAGCACTAAACGTAAGGGGCTATAGCTGTGTTTGCATTCTACATGATATTATTAGAATCTTATGATACCAATCCATCTAGTCCTCACAAAAAATGGAATTGTGATAAGACCAACATTCAAGTATGAAGAAATAGATTCATGCAGGTGTTGATGAAAAGAGGTAGTCAAAGTGTATCATACATCATACCAAAGCATAGCTAATGAATTACTATATCATCTATCACAAAAAATTTATGTTGTTCACTATGAACCAAGTGCATGCATGATTTCCCATCCCCATACATTGAGACAAAATAATTGTTTCTCAACTAGTTACATCACTTTTATGATCAATTATAGGTGGTGTTTCACCAACCAATAGACACTTTCTATTTTTTTATGGCCATGGAAGCCATCTTGTTGTCATAATAACCTAAGAGGTAATGCCAATGGGGATTGATTTGTTAATATTTCCAACTCACACTTCACAAAAACTTTAACCACTTGATGTCAACATGTTTTATGCATTGAAATCATATTTGAAATCTAAAATAATAACTTGGCTAGTAAAGTTTCCAAATATAAAATTAAGAGGGTAGAATTGGTAGTTCTCACAATAAATCATTTTAAAAAGTATTGATTGTTGCAAACATAAATTTAGGATTCAAGAGGGCAAGAATATCACCACTTAATCTTGATCACAATAGTGTGTCACACTTTTGGCTAAATAAATGGTTTCAAGTGAACTCTTTCTAGTTGAAATCTTTTTGGCCAAAACCATGCGGCAGTGATATGGCGTCGATGTGGCAATACCTTTCCGGCTGGAAGGGTTTCGACCTAAAATGACTCAACCGAAAATCTTCCAACTAGAAACATGAATAATAATAAAAAAAAGAGGCCTAACCATTTTTCAAGCTTGGGCGAAAGTGTTCCAAGATGAGAGGACCTTGGCTGAACAGGGGTTTGGAAGCGTCAATATATTATAGCAAGAAGACCCGTATCGATAATGCTATTCCCAGGTTCTATTCTCCCATTTTTGTTCATGTGTTCTTTGCAGGTAACACGTAGGTGTTTGTGATTTGGGAAAAAAAATTTGAACCAAAGGATATGTGTTGGATTTTTATTGGGTTTATGCTGTGTCAATATCGATTTTTGTGATTTCTAAGAAAGAAATGTATGTGTTATAAATCCTTAATGGTGAACTAGGAATATGGGGTTTTTCGGTTTTGGGTTATAGAAATATAAATTTGGGGTTTCCAATTTAGGGTTTTCAGTTTTGGGTTTATACAACAAACATAGCATAAAAAATATGATTTAGATCACTGCATTTAACTGAGGAGATTGTTTACTTCCCTTCTCTGTTTGGAGATTACTATGTTTATACAGTCAATCATTGGTGCCTTTGGAGAGTAACGTTGCTTTAGACAATGCTCTCCCTTCCCTTATGGTAATTTCTATGCTCTCCCTAAATGTCTTTTAACTATGCTACGGATGTTGGGTTTTGTCCTTTTGTCTGGTTATTTCAATCTTATATAGTCTCTTTTGACAAATTAATGAGGGTTCTATTTGGAGTCCACACCATTGAATTAAAACATATATAGAAGATTAAAAAGCCACAAAAAGTTACAAAAGTAAATCAAAGGCTCAAACAACATGAAAGAGTCAAAGCACTACAAGAAACTAAAAAAATTAAGGCTAGAAAGTCTACAGGACCCTGCAACGGTTACGGGACATAATAACCCGGCCAAAATAACCCTAGATAGAATAGCCCAGTCACAATAACCCAGGGACAAAATAACCCAAGGTCATAATAACCCAAGCCAAAATAACCCGTGGTCAGAATAACCCATGGACAAAATATCCTCATAAGAATATAGAGAAAGGAAAACAAAATTTATAAATTACATGTATGTTGCTAAAAAAACTTTATTATTCAAATTTTCAATTAAAGTGTCAAATTAGGAGCAATGCCTCTTATATAATCTAAAATGTTATGGATGTCATAACCATCAACCAATATTTTTAGTCTTTCTTTGAGTTCACAGTATTTTTTCTTGCTTGGTTGCCCAGTGTATCCAGCCATATATTTCTCTATTCTATTCTCTTGGAGACTTTGTTCTTTTTTCACTACTTTGATGAATTTCCAGACCGAGCTATGCGATGCTTGAAGCAATTCACTAAATCCTTTGTGCCATCCCTCAATAGTATTATTGGTTATGGGAAAATCATCTTGAGTAGCTGAATAACAATTCCACATTGTGATTGGAAACTTGGGTGATCGTCTGTTGCCTCTTCTGGTTAGTCTACCAATCCATGTGTCTTTCATTTCTTTCAATTTGTGTTTGACAGTGATCATCTTAGGTTTTGGAGCATGATTATGTTTTGTACTGTTAATCACATCACCGAATTTCGTTTGTGTTGTAGTATAGCACCAACTTGAACATTTATTTGTAAAATATTCCACACAATGCCTGATTGTTTTATTCATGCCTTGTCGATGAAACAAAAATGTGTAACTGTCTACAATAAGTAAATTCTTGTTTTTTTGACTTGTTAAAAACTAAAGAGGCATTCTATATATTAAAAATTATGAAGAATGTGTTGGTTCCTTAAAAAGTATATTGATTTTTTGTACACTCTTTTAGAAAACCCTAGGAAAATTAAAATAATGTTAAAAAATATATATTACAAAATATCTTCTTTTATGAATTTGGATTTCTCCTCTTCTTATCACTCTACACACTCTTACTTCTTCTGGACCTTCTTCCTTTCTTTACTTCTCTTAATTCTACCACTTTATATATCTTCTTAATGCATTTTCACTTATATCTTTTCATAATAAATCTTAATCAACTTATTCCCACGAAATTGCCTTTATTTTTATAACTATTTACCATTTTATAGGTTATTTAAGCATATTAAAGGTGTTTTAAGGCTATTTTAGGGGTATATAATGGATATATGGTCTAAAAATGACCTAAATAGCCTTTATGGTGCCTCACAATCATATTTATAATTTATTTTATGTCATTTCTAGTTTACTAGCTTGATCTAAAATGACCATGGGTTATTTTGTCCATGGATTATTTTGACCACGGGTTATTCTATCCATGGGTTATTATGACCCTGGGTTATTTTGGTCGAGTTATTCTGTCCAAGGTTATTTTGGTCAAGTTATTATGTCCTGATACCCCCTACAACAAGTGACACCTCCAACCACAACATCGCTTCCTTCACCTCTCTTACACTCCCTTATCAGAGCCTTAAATCTTTAATTGGGAAACCCATGAAGCCACAATTCTTCAAATTGGATAATTAAACACCATGAATCATTTCCTTGTATTTAGCTACTCTGCGACACACGTATCCTTACAAAGCAGGAGCCAAACAAAGACTTGAAACTTAAAGTAAACCATTGGAATGGAAGACCACTAGATTTTTAACCACCAAATTGGTGTTCAGTAGAAAGTTTCTTAACCTCAGAAATCCCTAGAATTACCTCCTTAATCTTCTACTTCAATGCACACAATTGTACTTTGGAAGCCTGAACCACAACCACTGAAGGTAAAGCAATGGAGGCACCCTACTCCTCTTCCTACAAAAACCCATAACCACCATCTTTACAAACTTCTATTATAAAATTCTCTAGTTGCTTACCAGTTGTGTTCTGTAAAAGATCTAATTGCAACTTGTATTGGATTCCAAGAGATTATTGACTCCTTTGTTCATTGAATTTGTGACCATGCTATCAACTATTTTCCCTACCTTTTCTGGTCTATTGGAATTCCTTCTTTTGATCGTTATCTCTTGAAGCAAAAGGAAATATCAAGAATTAAGTATGAAAATCAGGGAATGTCATGAAGTTAATATAGATCCAATCTAAAAGGAGTCAATTTCTTTTTCAGAATATATAAATAATTTTAACAATTATCACAATTAATGTAGAATCCATTTAAATTACTCTAACATGAACTTAAGACTTCAACTTGGTTTCCCTTTCTTTATTTCTTGAGTTTATACCTATGTTAATTTTTGCACAAATTATTTAGTATTGAAAGAATACCAGCTATTTTTGATGCCATAAATGCACTAGTTGATAGAGATATCTTCACATATAGTGACAATTTATAGGTCAAATCATCTTCATATGTTAGACTTATTACATTCTTTTGACAACTTCATACATTCTACATAGTTTTGTGCCCTTATGCGACCTCTTGTACTTTAAAGACCAATAAGTGGAGGTCATGAACTAAAATGGTCTGCAAAATCAACACAAATGGGATCTGCTAATTAGTCTTAGAAAATTTCAAGCAAATGCAACTAACAGGTGTAGAGCCAAACTCGACAACATTTGGCAACATTATTCCCCACTGGAATATAGGGCATGGACACCCATGAAAGCATCACAAAGGGGGATTTTTGTGACATGTTATAGATGCAACTATCCCAGTAGACATGTATCCAAAACATGAAGCCATAGTTAGGACATGCTCACTGTTTGGCATACCTACCCTATGCCTCCAAGAGATGTCATTATTATACAACAATACAAGTAACATATATATATATATATATATATATATAATCACCTAATTTAAAATCAAGCACATGCCATAGGCCAAACAACAACTACATCTTCTAAGCTTTTTAGACCACCAAAATTCATTTAAATCAACTCTTAAAATAAGGAAAATTAAAGATGAAACTGTTTATTTGAGAGACATAGAAATCATTGCCCTTAAGAAATGTGGTTTCATGGATGACAACGGTTGTAGAATATGAACAATGAGTTTTGATCGGCATGCAAAACATGGGCACTACATTGGAAAAACAGAGGGAATGGAATTTGTTTGGAATTGGGCATTGCAATTGCCAATTTCATGGTGTATAAGTTCTAAGACAATTTAACAAAAACAACAAGAGCTAGCATAATACAAAGATTTGTCTCTTAACTTAGTCTCAACAACACCATCAAATTAAATGATAGTTTCCTTTTATTTAATCACGCAACAATATGGTACAAGTCCCTTAGTTCACTTGACTTTCCAATATTGGGGTTCAAGTATACCTAAGAGGTCTATAGAAATCATGTGATCATATTATAAAGCCTATACCACAAAATCCAAAGCAAATTACATAAGGTATCAACTTGCAACATCAAAATATATGTATAATATAATCTTATTTCCAATAATGAATTCAATATCGCCTACATTCTTAAGTAACCATAAGCCACGACTTATATTAAGCATATATATTTACGCCAAGAGGCGTTGTACAGTGAAAACAAACAACCTGTGTCAACAAAAACTCTTCAAGGAAAAATTGACATGCAACTGCCAGTCATCGAATTTGAAAGGGTTATTGTGTAACTGACAAGATAGGAGTGGGAATCGCATTGACAGGGTAGTGGAAGAGTAGCATTGACTGGTATCTTATTTCTCTGTTCTGCTTTTTCTTGCCTAAAGTTGCTCTTTTGTCTACAAAGGTAAAACCATTTCCTACTAAATATAGACACATACCAAAAAAATTGGAATGGAAGCTCATTTTTAGCAAGGTTGTTCTATAGCTGCCATTTTAGCAATGTTGATTCTCTGTAGTTTTTCTGCCGGCTAAAACTTCCATTCATGGCTTTGTATTTTTTTTTTTGTCGATTTAGAAACATATAATTCACAGCCTTGCATTTCTGGTTGATTTTGAAACTTATAATTCACAGCTTGTATTTCTGGTTGATTTAGAAACTTATAATTCACAGCTTTGTATTTCCTAATGATTCGGCCACCATCAAAGTTTTCACAGCCTGTATCTTGTTGTAACGCTGGAATATTGGGGCCAGATAAGTATCACCCAATGTCGCAAATGATTTATAACCTTTGCAAAATTGAATTTTGTTAACTAATTAGAATCTATTACATGCAAAACGAAATTTTAGCGCCCTGTGGTAGCAATGGGAATAACAACCATCTACAGATTATTAAAGATAAGAAAATAACTATATTTTTGCTTAAACACCCATGTGGCCAACCTGTTTAGATTACAAAGATTAAATATAATCTATATTTTTTTAAAAGAATCACCTACAATCTGTTGGTCAAATGCCACGTTTTGTCTGTCCTTCCACTAAAAATGTCTTCTCTCTTGAGTTTTTTTCTTTATTAACATATAGGGAGTAAATTTTTTTGTCTTTAGGCTACAAAAATGCTATATTTATTTTGCTTATCCATAAATATCTTCGAATTTTATCCAAACTTTAGGCTAAAAGGAACAATATATTTATTTAGAAATCTTCAAAATTTTGTGCAATGTTTAGACTACATGTCCAATATATTTAATAACAAAATTATTTATTACATTGTTCTTGATACTTCAAATTTTTTTTAAAAATAACTTTTAAAATAAATTAGTTATTTTGTATATAAACTTCATTATTAAAATTTTAAGATAATCATTTTGAATTATGTTAAATCAATTTTTTTGCAAAAATGTTTCAAGACTCATTTATTAATTATATAATTAAATGTATGCTGACACTTTTAAATTGTTTCCAAACCTATTTAAATGGACAAAATTTGCTTATTAATTATGAAGTTACATATGAGAGTTGCAATTACAAAAGGTTTTTAAATTTTAAATGTATACACTCACTTTTAAATTGTTTTCAAACCTATTTAAATGGATAAAATTGCCTAGAAAGATCTTAGATGTTTTGAAATTTTAATTTATTATTTTCTTACAATATGTGGAAGTTGTGATTCCTTTTTGTCCACTCATGACAAATCTATGTTGCAGGTTTGATGGAGAAGAAGACAAAAAAAAGAGGAATGGCAAAAGCTACCAGAAGAATTGGTGTTAATGAGTGTAGCAAAATTTTCTACTAGACCTTTTTCAAGAATGAAGTTGGTTTGTAAAAGGTGGAATGAGATGCACCATGAAAATTTAGACTAGTATTGTTCACTTTCCATTCCTTAATAAGTAAAAATATATATTCTATAATATTTGCAAATATGATTATGTTGTCACTTTAATTATATCCACTAGATCCAACTAAGGAATAAAATATTATTTATAATATTGTAAACATGAAAATCACTGTTATTATAATATTCTAAAAATCAAATATTATATCCGCTAGATCCAACTAAGGAATAAAATATTATTTATAATATTGTAAAAATGAAAATCATTGTTCTTATAATATTATTAAAATCAAAATCATTGTTCATATAATAGATGCATGTTCTATCACATCTTTGTATTTAGGTTTGTATTTAGAACATGTAATTTTTTGAATGGATTGAAAAGCCACTAAAAACACCATCAATATATTAATGCAAAGGAAATTAAGAATAATTGAATTGGCATAGTTTGATCCATAACTTTTAATCGTAACCCTTACCCTAACCCTAAACCCAACTCCAATTCTATTTAAAACCCAAACCTCAATCCTATTTTCATCATTTTTCTGAGTGCAATAGGTGCCTCGATAATGATAACTCTCAGTGTATTTTATATATATTAATATTTAATATATGTATGCTAGTTTGTTCTTCATTCATAGTATATAAGAACTAAGTACTACTAGAGATATAACCTAGACTTCTTTGCCACCTTGTTTCATTTAAAGTCTCAACATAGAGATCTGTAACATGAGCTCAAGGCACGATCCTATTTTATCTTCCACATTCATCTACTTGAAATTCCAAGCACTTGGATATTCTAATAATTAACCCTTGATTATAGTAAATTATTGGTTTACATATTTCTCACAATTCCAACTTTCACACACCAAATATTCTAATGTTCAAGTTCTTGAGCACCTTACTAGATATTAAACCCTAATTAAATTGTAACCTCTACCTAACCTAGTTCGCTAAATAAATAAGGTCCTAATTTTAATCTTACAAGTGTGTATGTGTGTACATACATGTACATATATGTATGTACATGTATGTGTATACATACATATGTACAAGTATATACATGTATGTGTACATATATGTAAATGCATGTGTACATGTATGTATACATATGTGTATGTACATGTATGTGCATACATACATTTTGCCTAAATTTACATTTCTCTAAACCCTAAATTTCCAGTTCACCATGTGTACATGTATGTATACATATGCGTATGTACATGTGTGTACATATATGTGTATGTGTGTATGTATGTATGTACATATATGCACATACATTTGTGTATGTGTACATATATGTGTATGTGTGTATGTATGTATATACATGTGTATGTGTGTATATGCATGCATGTATGCATATATACATGTATGTGTGTATGTGTGTACATGCATATATGTGTATATGTGTATGTATGCATGCATATATGTGTATGTGTGTATGTATGTATGCATATATATGTGTACATGTGTGTATGTATGTATGTATGTATAAATATATGTATGTATATGTACACATTTACATATATATATATGCATACATACATACACATACACACCCACATGTATGTACATACATGTACACATACATACATATATATACATGCACACACACACACACACACACACACACACACACACACACACACATATGTGTGTGTGTGTACACATTTATCAAGTCTCTTTGGAGTTGTCAAATTTCTTATGTTATCTAAGTTGTAGAAGGTGAACTATTGAACATAGAGATAGATATAACTTGAATGATCTCATTAGATATAAAGTTAAAAATGTTTTAGTTTTGAATCTTGAAAATTTTGGAATTTAACTATATATACATGTTTTAGTTTTGAAATTTGATTTAAATTTTTTTAACATCATGTATATTTTGTTTTCATGATATGCAAATCTCTAGATTTACACACACACACACATATATATATATCATGGCTGATGAGGGATCTCACCATTCCCCTCGTTCTGAGCAAGATGCTCAAGCTAGAACAAATTTATATCAGGATAGTATTGCTAGATTAGAAAATGCTCTAAGATGTTTAGAGCAAACAATTCACAACTCCCCCAATTTAGCTAATCAAGATAGATTAGTCACAATTAGAGACAAGATTTATCGAATGATTGAGACAATTCGATCATTCAATCCTTATGATGATATCAGCATTGAGCAGTTTTATTTGTCTCTTGCCAAGAGTGTTACTGGCACAATGAAATGGAGAGATGTTGGTAAATTAGTTTCATAAGAAAATGTGTTTAGCATGTTCCCTCATTATAAAGGACAAAATAGAATTAGAGGATATGTGGTTACGAGGTGTGTAGATCCTCTTGTTGTGCCATTCATATACCCTAGATGGTTGGTAGCGTATCATAGATGCCCTCACAATGACAAGTTGCCACTATATTTTGTCAAACGATTATATGCAAAATTTCATTTACAGATAGATGTGGACTACACATCTTATCTTGAGCATGTTGGCCAGGGTAAAGGCCATTTTTCTAACAAACAACAGTTTAGATGTCCAAATTTTCCACAACCTATGAACAAGAGGGCATTAGTTGGCCCAAACCTTTTGGTTTTACCAAAACGTTTGGAGTTGGCAGCAGCAGGGGAGTCAGTAGCATGCTCCACTCAATCCCATATTTTTGATAGCATTGCCTCTATTACAACATAGATCAATCAAATGTCATATGATTGAGTTGGTAGATAATTATTACGCCTGTGGATCAACCTTCCTCCCATTGAGGCTACATCTGCATCTTGATCCATTTATTCGTGTCGATCTACCTACTCCTTTAGATGTCGAGCATATGACCCACACAACTCTGCGTAATGTGTAGAGTCTCAGTTTTGGATTTACTAGCAGCATATCAAGTCATCAGTAAGGACTATGGGATCCCTCTTGACCATGTACAGGGCTTTATTAGACAATGATATCTTAGTACACATATGAGCCACAAGGTGGCAACTTAAGAGAATATTCCATAGTAGCCTATAGTATCCCATGCACATCATGTTTTTATCGATCATTTAGCTTGTCTAGGTCGTTAGGATGTTACAAATCATGCTGAGGTTACTGCGGCACCTGATCTTGTCCATGGCACATATAGTCAGCTTCTTTTTGGCAATAATATTGTACATGCTACAAATCCCCCTGTGGTGTCTTTGCATTCTCATGATCTTAGTGGCATTGGTAAAGCCATCAATCAGGCATGACAAGTACTTGAATAATTTATATATATAGTTTTGTGTTCTAAAAAGTTATGTATGTATACATGTAATGTATTTTAAAGTATATTTATTTAACTCCTGATTGAAATTATGTACTTTAAAATTTTAAGCAGTATGGTGATTTGTCAGACTTTGGAAATTTGGTGCATGATGGAGATCTCGTGTAGTATACAACTGAGGTACATTTAAATAATAAAAAATTTAATTACTTGATGTAAGTTTGAACACATTAAACTTGTACATTGTAAGTTTAGATAATTTTACATATATGTACACATATATATACATGCACTAAAAATTAAATTTAAACATGTGTGTACTTGAACTTATGCAGGGCTTGGGATGAGGCTTAGGACACAAATCAAGAGAGCTTGGATCGGGACATGGATCCCCACATCTTGGATCAGGAGAGGGATCGGTCCATAGATTGAGGGAGGTATCGAGTAATGGATCGAGGGAGAGATCGGGCCATGGATCGAGGGAGAGATTGAGGGAGAGATCGGGCTGGAGATTTGATGATTATATTCATCCTAGATATCCCTCTCTTTGAGATGTTTTACAGTATTATGGTTTGAGATCAGATTATTATGCTTGAGACACTTTTTATGATTTATGTATCACATTACATATTTTTATGTTTTATTGTATACACTTGTTATGATTTACATCACATTCATACATTTATGTTTTATGGTTTGAATAAGTTTGTTATACACATTATTATGGTTTGAACACTTGTTACATCTATTTACATTGTGCATTATTATGGTTTTATTTATTTAGCATGTTTGTACCTTTATTTAAATTTATTATGGTTTGTTCACACTTGTTGTACATCTATTTACATCGTGAAATCAAAATGTTGGACTATCTAATGGTTGCTATTTGTAGATTTTAAAAGATGGATGTACAATTAATTTTAAATAGAAATGAATTTGTCGAAATAAATAGGTCAAGAAATAGAAAAATTTGAATGCAAATATGTAAGTTCTAGGTCAATTGAACTAAGAGATTAATGCTATATTTAAGTGGAACATAAAAAAGCAATTGGAAATAGATGATAACCTGAATTCTTAGCTCTAAATGTTCATTTTTAAAGTCACTGTAGGTTAAATTTAAATTGTGCATATATCATGCTATATGAACTTAATAATAATTCCATATAATCTAATACATATGAATTTGAATGTGCATGCAAAGAATTCAGACCGGGTGATGAGTTATACTTGTGCCCAATTGAATGTAAATGAAATCAAATATAAATTCAAGTGAACATACGAATTCCATATAATCTAATACACATGTGAATTTGATTGTGCATGCAAAGAAAGTGATCTAGATGATGAACTATAAATGGAGTTGAATGTAAATGAAATCAAATCTATTCTTGAACTTAAGAATTCCATGGAACATTTATGCAATTGGAAATTGATAAAATCTCACTATGCGCATAATCTAAGTATCGAGATCTTCCCATGACAACTATTTATTAAAAATTGATCAATCCATGTATAATTACCAAAGATCCCATTACATGTGGTCTCAAGCTATACATGGTAAAAAACTATTGATGCCAAAATATAGCTATCTCAAGCACCCCAAACACCATCACTATGATTCACTACAATGAATATTCCAATGCACCATGGTGAACAAGAAAGACCAATCCAAGAGAACCCATACAATCTAACATTCAAAAAATGATACATGTAAGTTACATACCAAAGGTTATAGAAAATCATGGTTGCTACTCTAAATGAAAGAAAATAAAATTTACAATGGGCCTATAGATCTCAAGAATTATATACCCGATGATTAGGACAAAGTGGGTGATTAGAAGAATAAATTACGAGGATGAATATGGAGGATGGGATTAGGATTGGGATCAATTTTCAAGACCTCTAAATGATTTTATTTGATTAAGGTTGATTCTCTATACTTAGGATAGGCTAATGTTCCTAAGCAAGAGTTGATTGGATTTGATAACTATACTTAAGATAGGCTAATGTACTTAAGCAAGTTTGGATTAAATATGAAATCAAATTAAGGTCTTGATTTTTTATTAGGAGATTGGATTTGAAATAGATGATAGTGGGTTAAGGATAAGGTCCCTAGATGAAAGCTTTAGGCACTGATGATGAAAGGATATGATGTATGAACGAGATTGAGACCTTAACCAAATTTTGATGTTCAAGTGATGATTTTTTATTAAGGATGGAGATTGGATGTATGGTTAAGATGGATAGATGGATAATAAATGATTAGATTTTGGATGAGGATTGGATTAGATTAGTCCATTTGATTAGGATGGGATTAGGTTGACAATGTGATTAGATTAAGATGACGGTGAAGGATGGGGATTAAGGATGATGATGGATGATTAAGATGGAATAATTAGGATAAATGGGGTGATTAGGGGGATAGTTGGGGTGATTATGGATGACAATGATAGTGATTATGGATGAATTAGATGTGATGATTAGAATGAGATAGGATGGATTAGAGATGATATGGATTAAATTATTAGGTATGATTAAGATAAGGTGGATAATTAGAATGATTATGGAAGATAATTAGGATTAGGGTGAAAATAAGGATGATTATGAATGATTAAGATGGGGTGATTAGGATTAGAATGGTTATGAATGATTAGGATTATAATGGTGATTATTAGAATGATAATGAATGATTAAGAAGGGATGATTAGGATGATTACATGGTTATGGGTTGTTAGGATAAGGTGATTAAAGATGATTAGGATGAGGGGGGATGCTTAGGATGAAAATAATAATTAGGATGTGATGATTAGGATATGAAAATGGATGATCATTTAAAAATATTAAATGTCACATTAGTAACATAAAAAATAAAGAAAAATAGAGGTCCAACACATGTAGATTCTTCACCACTCAAACACCAAATCAACTAGATCCTTGATTTGTCACAAAATTATGTAAATAAAGTAATTGTATCTGTTTAGGAACCCAATAAGAAAAACTATAAAAAAATTACACTAATAAAGAGCATATACCAACACTTTCACATTTAAGATTTGAAAGTGCACTTAACAATTCCATGTCAAAAATAAAAATACAATCAAGGAATAAATGATTTAAAGGAATTTAGGCAAAATATGAACTTTTTAATTTAGTCACTAGGTTTTGTAAATTGCATACATATATTCCACTAAATTAAGAATTCCACATGGAATTAATTTATTTATACATTTCCAAATATAAATGACCAAGCCTTTGAAAAAAACCCATTCTAAATCATGTCACATGTCCAATCAATATAAATATATAGTCTAGATCTATAAAAAATTTGAGTGCATATATATAGAAAAAACTTAAAGCTCCTGGTACATAAAATCTAGATCCTCTTTATCTTTAATTATCTCTAAAATCTTTTCATGATCTTCAATAGGCAACCTCCACTTTTGTTTGGCATGTCCTCTTTTAGGTAAAGTTTCTAAATTTATTTTTGTTGCTATAACTAAGTGACTGTAATGTAGAACCTTTTTGTCATGGCATATTAATCAACAAATATAATACCATTTTTGTCTATCTTTATCTTTGATAATATGTGCCTTCAATAATGACTGATCTAATGGGATACCCTTGTCCATCACCATCTTTCATCGATTCCACCAATTTGCTTTTTGGTTGCGTACATCTTAGTAGATAGTAATCTACACATTTTGCATTGTCACGATCTACAACAACAGCGAAAATATCTCCTATACACACACCATGTAAAGTTTACAAAATTTGTAAATAAATTTTTAATATATATAAATTTATATATATTAACATGCTTGAAACTTAATTAAACATAGAATATATTTAAATCAATTTTAACTAAATAAATCAATTTCCATACCTGTAACAACTAAATCAAATACATGTTCGTAATCAGTTGAATATAGAGGATCGTAGACATTGACATTGTCATCTTCAGCAAAAGGAGACATTGATATTAATTGTTTCATTTCCCATCGTGAAACATATCCATCTCTAATATTCTCACATTGAACAATATTTGCATTGTCCTCAATGCAAACACAAAAACATGATTTTTCTCTCACATTAATTGCATAAGGCCTACTACTTCCCATTGTTATGATTTGATTACAGAATTCTAATACCATGAATTGCTTGACAATTATAAGGATTTGATAGATCAATATCTATAAATTCAAATTTGAAAATTCAATTAAATCATGTACACAAGCTTTGAAATTCAAATTTTTAATGAATTTTGACTAGATGTACCTATAACTTCCCAAAAATATCGTGTTGTATGTTGAGTCACGAGTGGAAAAATGACTTTTGCACCATTCAAAAATTTCATTTGCATTTTGTATGGCATTACCTGCAAGTACACATGTTGGCACAATTTGTCACCTACTACTTTCAAGGAACTTAAAAGAATTTAATTTAGTTTAAATATATATCTATTTTTTAAAAAATATCTCTAGATTTCATATATATATATGGTGAAAGTTACTAGCAAGTTCATGTTGATGAAGTGCACGCTTCACACATGCTCCTGCTCCATCGCGCTCTCCTTTTCCATGTCCACTCTCATAAAAATTCCACAAAAATTTGGTGTTGCATCTAGCATGTTGATGGCTTAACCAAAAAAAAGCTTTTGCAAACTTAAATTGTCCTATGAAGTTACAAATAATTACACTCAAACCAAATTAGCTAGGTGTTGGCAAGAAGTTGAGTCCACTTTTTGGCCAAAAAGTGGAAGTGTTTTTCTTGATTTTCAGAATTTGACACATTTGACCTTAAAATTTGAAGTACTTAGAGATGGAATCTTCAAAAAAGTCACTAATCATAAAATGTAGTACTCAAAGTCTAGTTTTTAAATATGTAATTTATTTCAATACCCAAATTGTACAAATTGAGTTTCAATAGGTGTTTCTAAAAACCACTATTTAAAAGTCACTTTTTTTATACCATACCATGCACGTGTACGACATCCATATTTTGACCTAAATTATCGTATTTTTCTAAATCCTTTTGGGAAAAAAATTGTCTCATTGAAGCTTGTTCTCGATATTTTTTTGTAATTTTCTATTGAATTTTGTTTTTGTTAAATTTTTATTAAGCATATTTATTGTTTTGAGAAATCATCATGTACGACATGCATAAGATGACCTAAACTTATCATTTTTTTATTTTTTTTAAAAAAGATTGAAAAGAATTGTCTGAAGTTTGTTCTCGTGCAATCTGTTCGTCAAAATGTTATGTTGATCAAAAGTTATTAAAATATTAAAAAACCCTGATATTTAAAGTTTATGGACTATTTTCATCAGAAATTAATTGAAAAATAGAAAAAATAATCCAATTTAAAAAAATTTACATATTTGGAATCTACATTGTCTCATCTAAAATGGGTTTTAATTTCGTCAAAAAATTCTACAAAAAAAATCGTCAACCATATGTCCAAATTTGGTATTTTTCTCTGACCTTGTTAGGACCTTCAACTTGCAGTCAAACCAGGTTGAAGGCCTAGGTTTATATTCTTAATGCTTTTCCCAAACCAAAATACAAGGCAAAAACCCAACCACAAAGCAAATTCAAATTCATTTTTTTGGAAACAGGATCCCGTTGTAGACATCTGAATTTGACCACTCACATGGTCAAACTCGTCTACTTTATTCGTCTATTTCGTTAATATTAATTAAACAATTTTTTTAATTAATATTTCACCTTTTGCCTAAGGTTCCTAAAGTATTTAATTTAACAATTAAATACTTTACCTTGCACCTTTTCCTCTCTAAATTAAATAAACATATCAATTTATTTAATTTAGTCATTTGACTTTTTTGAATAAAATCAATTTTAAATTCTTTTTTTTCTCTTTCCTTGTCAATCCTCCATAACCCTCTTATAATCTGGATTAATTTAATTAATTCATGATTAGGATGTGCACACCTTAATCAAGATTAATGTAACATCCTCCATATTCTCCAATTTGCTTCTAATCTCTCATTAATTTTCTTAATCATGTATTTGCACAACCTTAATCTAATCCCCTTGCTACATTTAGCATACATTTTTGGTCAACTTTCACATTTTCCATACTTGGCATAGACCCTCTTCCCCATGTGAATTTAAAATTCAATTTTTATTTTTTCAAGGATTCTCCTCTTCCCCATGTGATCATTGAAAAGTCACATCAAATCACATGAAGCCAAGAACCTTCTATTATAAGAACCTTGTCTTATCCACAAGGTACTTTTTATCCTCCTACATAAAAACCTTGTTTTATCCACAAGGTGCTCCTCATATGAATTTAAAATTCATATTTATTCTCCCAACCACCTTATCCACTCCAATCATGTGAATTAAATATTCACATTTATTTCCCCAACCAATTCTCTCTTCCCCATGGAGATTTTTTAAGGAATATTAAAATTCCTCATATGTCACTTTCATTCTCACTTGGAGACAAGAAGTTCCTTTTTGAGGAAATCTTCTCCCCTCCTAAGGTACTTTCAAAGTACTTGTCCTTCTTCCACATCATTTGTACTCTATCTATCTCACCATGTCCTTTGAACACTTCATCCTCCACATAGCAAGATGTGAGGGCTTGTGAGTCCTCAACTCACCATAGCCCTCCATCTTGGACATGGTGGCTCAATCCTAACCATTGAATTCTCTAGAGAATTCAAATTCTTCTATAAATACCCCCCTCTCCTTCATTCTATCACATTAGGCATTTTAACACACTTATGCTCTCAAGCCAATTTCAAGCATTTTGCATAATTAACTCTATCGCTTACATTTGCATTTAAATTCAAATTCATCCTCCATTGTAGAATCATTAAGCTTTCATTACACACCCACATTTTTCATTGCATTCACACCACCTTGCATCCACTTTTTCATCACATTGCCATCAAAGGAGCACACAACCAAATTTCAATCAAGGGCCAACCAAGGAATCAACACAAATAAAGGTATAATCACTCTTATTTTTATCTTTCTTTTATTTGTGCTTAACTTAGGCTAATCTTGAGGTGGTCTTGTGTTCTTTACATTGCATTTTTAGTTTGTATTGCATATTTAGAAGTAAAAAAACACTTGCACACACTTGTTTCCTAATATTAAATGGTGTGACCGTTAACAGGGAAACGAGATCTTATTCCTTTGACAATGGTCCCCACATTAAATATTGGGAACATGATCTCAATTATAAAATGGGATCTCGTTTGTTTTTAACCATTTTATTTAAATTTACTGTCAAAAATTATTGTGAAGTCTACAACTTCACATGTACGCCTGAGAGCAGTAAAATTGGGCTATTTTTCATCAACTATTATTTTTACAGGTGGTGAACTTGCATTTTTGATTAATTTTTTCAAAGGAGGCATCGTGTAAACCATTTTTGAAGTGGAATTTTGTTAGTTTTGTACTTGTTTGGAGGAACAAAAGGTCTTCAACTTGCAATATGGATTGATTTTTTCAAAGGAAGCATGAAGAAAACAGTTTTTAAAGTGAAATTGTGCTAGTTTTCTACTTGTTTTGAGGAACACAAGAGGAAGAATTTTGTCCTTATAGGTCTTCAACTTCCAATTTGGATTGAATTTTTTGAAGAATTTCACTATTGACATTCATTTGTGCTTGAGAATTTTATAATCATAGGAGATAAAGCTCGTAATAAGAGGAGGAAGACATTGACTCTTGAAGAAATTGAAGCAAAAAAAGAGGAGAGACAAAGTCAAAGACAAAGAAGAATGAGAATTAAATCAATGAATGATGGGGGAGCATCCAATTCCACAACTATTGAAGATGAAAACATTGAGGAGACCATGGTTGTAGATGAATCTAATTTGTAAGAAGTCAATTTGGAGAAGAATATGATTATACAAGCAACTCCTACTATGTCTTCAAATCCCTCTTTCAATGCTAATATGGAGAATGTTTCAATATGCACAAATCTAGGTACGTCTTTAAATCCACATGTTAGTGAAATGGTAAATTTGTATGTAGAAGTTTTACAAGATGCTGGACTTAATGATGTTGACATTGATAATATTCAAAGAGATGAAATTTTTATAGAATTTGTTGAAAATGAGAATGATAATGATCCTTTTGTTGAAAATGAAAATGAGAATGATCATTTTGTTGAAAATGAAAACAAAAACCGTTTTGCTGATGTAAATGAAAATGAAAACCGTTTTGTTGATGAAAATGAAAACTGTTTTGTCAAGATGAAAATGAAAATGAAGATGAAGATGAAAATCTAGAATGTGATGTTGAATTTAATGAAAATACTTTTTTTTTAAATTGAAAGTGGTGTTTTCGATAATCTTCCTGGTCAAATTTCTTGGAGGAAAATAAGAACACATGTGAATAGAATATACAACAAATTCTTTTATCCAAAAAAAATTGCAATTCAATGTCAACTAATGATGCAATTGATGAGAATGCAAAAAATGAGGAAAATAATGAAAAGGTTAGGATTTTTTGTTAAACCAAAAAGAAAAGATCAATCATTAAAACATGTTATGTCTATTGTTGCTAGTGCCATTCAATCTATTGGGAAAATAGTTAATCGAAAGATAAAAATGCAGCAAGAAGAGCTATAACAGCTTCTATTGTTGATAAAACAACTTTGAATAAAAGAATGGTAAGCAATATTAGTGAAGTTTTAAAAATACATCCTAAAACATTGTTAAGATTGCGAAGAGAAAGTATAGAAAATGATCCTATCAACCAATGTTGGAGTTTCATTGGTCGACTCTCAAGGTCTGATATAAAATTGAATGTTGAAATTAAATCTTTGATCGAAAAATATTGGCATGATAATACTAGGGTTTCATCTAATGCTAGAGATGTTTTAAAATTAAGGGTGGGGTCCAAAGTTCGCGATTCTCACCCAAAACACCTATTAGATACAACACAAACTGAATTTTATAGAAAATTTTGTGTTGATTTAGTGTTACCTAGTAATATTAAAATAAGTCAAAGGTCTTTTGAAAAATGTAAACCGTGGTATGTAAAAATTAATAAGCAACAAATATCTTGATGTTGTAAAATGCATGTTCAATTTCGTTATTTTTATGATATTTTTCAATATATACCTTATACCTTGCATACTAACATGATTATACAGGAATGTGGTATTAATATGCCACCTGAAGCAATAAGGGAGTTTATTTCAGGTTTGTTTTGTGAAAGATCTAATGGTAAATTGTTTTATTTAAGTTCTTGTATTTTTGGACACTGCAATGACTGTGGAAATCTTTCATTCTTAAAGATTTGTATGCATGAAAGTGTTGATAACGATTTTGGGCAACAATTAGTAGATGTTAAAAGATTTAAGAATGTTCACTATTCATTAAAAGATGGAAAAATAGGAAAGCGTTGTGATTTAGTTACAAAAAAGTTAGTGTGCATGCATTCATGAGTGAATTTAAGAATAAGATTGTACCAAAATATGTCATGCACTCTCAACATGCTCGATGGCTTGATGGCCAATTTCGCACATGTAGAAACACATTTCCAATTGGTACTATACTTTCAGTGGTTGATTTTGCCAAAAATTATACTCTAGCTCTGCAAGAGGAAATTCAATCACAGTATTATAATTCAGTGCAAGTAGCTATGTTTGTCCATATTGTTTATAGACATGCAAATGATAGCACTGAGGATGATAGAAAAGTTTTGAGGGAGTATCATTTTTATTTGATGACAACCGATTACACTCGCCGAGTTTGTTCAATACTGTTTCAATATATTTTATAGAAGTTTAAGAGAAAGAGGAATCCAAATGAAAGAACACCTCATATGGTCAGATAATTGTATGGGGCAGTTCAAGAATGCTAAATGTTCTATTGGTTAAGTAGGGTTCACAAGGAACTTAATGTCCAACATATATGGATTTTTTTAAGCTGGAATGGTAAAGGAGAACATGATGGAGTGGTGCGTGTGTCAAAAGAATTCTTGCTAGAGAACAATTAAAATTCGATGATGCAGTAAAATTTAAAAATGCACATGGGATTGTGGATTGGTGTAATACAAGATTATCTGCACCTGGTTTGAGTGAGTACTCTACACTTCATTGATTCTTTTGGTTGGTTGAAGAAGAGAACATTATACCTAGAGTTGACTGTGAGACAATCGGTGGATCTACTAAATGGCATTCATTTAAGAGTTTGACAACAAGCACATGGACTAGCTGGACAAGGGAGCTTGCATTTTTTTTCCAATTTTGTATCTCAGGAGATTGGGAAGCATGTGAAAATACATAATGGGTTGAATAGTGGGAGCAAAGATCGTTGACACCTGCACAAGCACATGATGAATATGAAAGAACTATTGAAGAAAATGATCAAGTGTTTGTATCTAAAGACTATGACCGTGTTTCAAACCTTGTACAAGAAGGTAATTTAATTCAATTTATTTCACTTTATTAAGTTATTTTGTAATACTAAATTATTTATATGGATATGCACAAGTTATTAAATCAATTTTTGTTTGCAGGACGTGTATGTTGTTGTTGCACCTGAGGGGAATGAAGAGAAAATAGAATATTGGTTGGCTCATTGTGTGGAGACTAAACATAAGTTAATAGCACCTTGACAAGATGATGATGGCTATCATTATCCAACAGGTACGATGATCCCCTTAAGCAAATTTTGATAACGAGTTTTTGATCCCCTTAAGAAATTTTTTAGAATATTGGTTGGCTCGTTGCGTGGAGACTAAACATAAGTTAATAGCACCTCAACAAGATGATGATGGCTATCATTATCCAACAGGTACGGTGATCCCCTTAAGCAAATTTTGATAACGAGTTTTTGATCCCCTTAAGCAATTTCTTAGAACAAGTCTTTGATCCCCTTAAGAAAAATTTGAGAACTTATTTGATGATGGTTTTTCATGTTTTCCAATAGGATCGGTGGTGGTTGTTGGCACTTGGCTACGAAAATACCTGGCAAGGAAGAATGGTCTACCTACATTTGAAGATTATGAAATGCATGAAAAGATTATACATTATTCACATTTGGTGGTGGAAACAAATATAAAACTAGATCGATATCGTGGAAGACCTGTAAATAAAGTGCTATGGACAATTTCTATGGAAGAGCATGAGACAATCATAGATGCATTGCAAAAGAGAGAGGATGCAGATGGTACAATGGAATAAGTAAATACAGGTAAATATAGTTTTTGTTTTATATTGTCCTTTTAAATAGATTAAATACATGTTTCGATATTGGTCAAGTGTGTTATTATTTGAAATTGATTTAAATTGGCCTTTTACATATCCTTAAGCCATAATCAGAAAAAAGGATCTAGTCCATTCAGATTCAACCTAGACAACATGAAATACTTGGTAAAAATAGGTAATTATTAGTTAAATTATATTTAAATACATGTTTCAATTACATATTGATATTGCTTGTACATTAATAGTTAAAATTGATTTATTATCCTTTTTTGTATCCTTAAGTCATCATTGCATTGATCTCATACTTTGAAACAATAAGGAGAGGATGCCTGGATTCAACCTACACACATGTGTGGAATACTTTTAAATGCAGGTACTTGAGTTGTGTACATATAGATAGTTTTATATAATTAAAATATGTATGTTTTGATGATTTCATTAATATTGCTTATACCTTTTTGATATCAGGTGGTGTGAAGACCTACTACATTCTAGGCATGAGTTTGAGATGTTCTTGAGATGGAATATCCAAATTTTGTAAACATTGTTTTGAGATGACATATATGTACATACATACTTATAGAATTAAACATTTTGTACAAATTACAAATACATGTACATACACAATTATGTACTCTATGTACTTCTATGTATCAAAATTGATATTCTATATATTTTGTTTGTTAAATGTGCATGTTTTCCTACTTTGAAACTTTATATTTGATTGTATAATCACTAAATATCATGCATACATTATTGTTAAATCAATTATATCCTTAAGACGTCGTATTATGACCCCTTAAGATATCGCCTTAAGACATTGTATTATGACCCCTTAAGACCCCTTAAGACATCCCCTTAAGACATTGTATTATGACCCCTTAAGACATCCCCTTAAGACGTTGTATTACAACCCCTTAAGATGTTGTATTATGACCCCTTAAGATGTCGTATTAGGACCCCTTAAGATATCCCCTTAAGACCCCTTAAGACATCCCCTTAAGACCCCTTAAGACATCCCCTTAAGATGTCGTATTAGGACCCCTTAAGACATCCCCTTAAGACATCGTATTAGGACCCTTTAAGACATCCCCTTAAGATGTCGTATTAGGATCTCTTAAGACATCCCCTTAAGACGTCGTATTATGACCCCTTAAGACATCCCCTTAAGACAACCTATAATTAGTGTTGGATGTTATTATTTGTTTTGATAGCTTATAAATTAGTATTTGGTGCCATTATTTGTTTTGACAGCTTATAAATTAGTATTGGATGCCATTATTTGTTTTGACAACTTATAAATTAGTGTTGGATGCCATTATTTGTTTTGACAGCTTATAAATTAGTGTTGGATGCTATTATTTATAGAATGTATTAATGCTTTTGTTCTCTAATCTTGTATGGTATTGTTTATTTCTTAAAATTTTATCCTTTGTGGTATATAAACGGATTGCTTTTGTTTGTAATTTATGATTTATTGACTAATTATTGATTGACATGAATTGAATAAGTTCATTGACTATTTATCGCTAATTATTGAATGTACATATCATGTATATCATGTATGGGATCACTAAATTTGTAAAGTATAAATATTAAAATGTCCTATTAATTTCAACTTTAATTTCATATTTATATTTAATTTCACATTAATGTTCTATATTAATGTCTTGACTATGAACATAAAATGCATAAATGTACATGTGTAAATTAAAATTTCAAACAATAATAAAGTCCATAATTTATGTAAATATATTAAGTGCATGAAACCAATATATTAAGCGCATGAAATAAAGTCCATCAGAGTACAACCCATGAACTAAAGTCTAACTAAGTATTTCAGCCATTAAATATAAATTCCAATAGAGTACATGAGAAACCAAAAATATAGTCCATGAAATAAACAAATATAACCCATAAAATGATGTTTCTAGGTCATGTATTATCTCTATAATCAAGAGACCTCTTCACGCCATGCAGACTATGCGGATGACCTGAAACACTTTGTACAAGAGAAAGATGAAATCAAATGTAAGACAATGAAAAATTATTTAATGACAATTTAATTTATAATTCATCATAAAATTAAATTACCATCATATTTGGGTCTGGATGCTCGGGTGCACCTGAAGCAACCTCTAAATTCTCTGAATCAATCTACATAACCAAGACAAAAAGTTGAAATTAGATGTACAAGTCTACAATTAAAAATGATTTAATTTAATTTAATTTATAATTTATCATATTTTAATTGTACTGTATTTTGAGGTTGTGCACCCTCTCCTCCAGGACCTGTTTGTACATGCTCAACTACAAAATGTGTCTCATGATATAAAAGAAAAAGAATTTAAAACATGTATTAGCTCATATTATATATATATATATTCAATTTGAAATTTAAAATTAAAGTTATATTCAAAATATATAATTTATAATTGACTTTAAATATAATAAAAAATTTAAATTACCATTTGATCTGGAGCCTGCTCTACATGTCCTGCTGGAGGTGTAACTATGTCTGGGTCAGGGCTAAAAGTCGCACTAACAAAGTCCTACAAGATCAAAATTAAAGCATGTATACTTGAATTAAGTTTATATATATATATATATATATATATATATATTCAACAACCTGAAAATCAGAGGCCTCACGAGTAGCCGCAACTTCTAATGTTTGCCCGATGCCCATTGTCATTGTGGTATCAACCTAGACATACATGTAGACATTTAACGCTTATAATATTTACAATTGTACATGCACATTTCATATAAATGTACCTACCCCTGATCTACGATCCCCGATGGTGGAGTGCTCGACAACCCCTCAAGTGGAATCGACGTGGAAGTCGATTGACTCGCCTAAACCAACATAAATATTTCAAACATATATGTGATTCAATTATAAATTTAAAACTCAAGTTAAAAATCATTTCATATATAATTTAAAAAATTGAAATCAAAATACCCCATAAGGGTTGCCGAGTAGGACTGGTGTCGATGTATGTACTCGTGGAGCGGATGATTGCCCCATCGTTAGTGTCATTTGTACACTAAATAGTTTGATTGTTAAAATGTATTGCAAACTTTTCTTTGATATATACATTCATCAAAATTCTTATAAAATGAATGTGTAGATGCATATTTATACCTATGTCGCAATGTCCTCAAAGTGATGGTTTGTTGTAAGAAACTCTACAAATGAATTGATGTGACTAGATGAACCACCAAAATCTCCACGTCCACCTAAACTAGGTGTGGCCTAATTAGGTCCATAGCATACTTGACGGCAACTAGTACATACATGTGGGATGGGCCTCTACACTCCTGGAGTGGTATTTGGACCAGCTCCATAAAACACTCCTCCATCATCATCGTCTCTATGCTCCCCACCCGCTATCACAGAAGCATGTTGATCAAGGTCTCCTGCTAGTGTACTAAGGGAACCTAATGTTGAGACCACAACTCGATGATGCACAGGTGCATGAATGGGAGGACTAGGAGCAACAACAAGGGGTTGCGCATACACGGGGCGTTGGGGGTCAACCCTTGCCCCTAACCTCTATTATGGCATGCCACCACCAACACCCTGAAATGATTTAAAATCAAAATAATTGGGCTTTTACCCCATAACAAACTCTACGTACAGTTTCCTCAAAAAATACAATGGACACTCCCAATTAGCGTGTGGGGGACTATCAAAAACCATATACCATCGATCCCAGAAATGTGCACTCATCTGTGGATGTATGCACCACCTCATGGATATTCTAGATTTGATGGGAGGAATGGGTTGTCGAGTAATGGGGTCAAGAAAGTAGGGGGCTAGGTGGGATTTCGTTATTTTAAGGTCTAAAATTTGTTTATAAGAGAGAACATCAGCATAAAATTATCTCATCTGATCTCTATCTCGTCGATGCCTATCTAGATCAAAATCAATGGTCCTGATGGCATCCACAACGTTTTGCATCGCAGATGCAAAACATCTCACATGTGGTGGAATAAATGCTTGACTCTGCATAGCATTGATTTGATTTTGTATGGATGCAACTTGATCATTTATGCGTGCTCGCAAGCGAGCCTCATCAGATGCAATAGGTGCTAGAGGTGGCATATTAGGTGGAGGGGGAGGTGGAGGGGGAGGTGGAGGTGGTTGTGGCTGAGGTGGTGGATTGATGATGTCATCAATGTTAAAATCATCCATGATATGAGATATAAGTGTGCACCTGCATTAAATTATACAAAATTAACATACAAACTTAAAAAATTACAAGAAATAGTTAAATTTGAAACACACATGCAAATTTGTTTAAATAGGATGTGCATACATATATTAAGATCATATAAAATTGAAACACACATATACATTGATTGAAATTGAGCATGTGCATACAAAATTCAAAATTTAACATATACATACATTTAAAATAAAAAAATACGAAGCATAATTTGCATGCATACATCATTAAACTAAACTATGTACATACATACAAATTTCAAAATTTAAGAACTATATGCAATTTTAATACATGTGTACATACTAAACAATAAAATTGAAACATTCACAAAAAGCTCATTTTGTCTAACGCATATATATATATATATATTACAATTTTCCAACATGAGAAATCATGATCTAGTGGATAGTCATAAAATATATACTATTATAAATTCATCATTATAAGTTCACAAATTCCACCAAATTCATAAATTCATGTCACTAAAAATATCCATCTAGAATCAAAATCATAAATTCACATCACTAAAAATATCCATCTAGAACCAAAATCATAAATTCACGTCACTAAAAATATCCATCCAACCAATTTTATAAATTCATCACACAAAATATCCGTCGTTCACCAAATTCATAAATTCATAACTATTTAAGATCATTGTATTAATTTAGAAACTATTGTGGCTCTCTACTATATCTCTTCATTTCTTTGATGTTTCCTTTTCAGAATTGAAAGTTCGCCTCTCCTCTAGCCATTGTCGATGCTCATCTAAGATCCCATCCATAGCCCTGACAACATCAATAATGGTTTACATCCTAGATGCAATCATCCTCACAAGTGGTGAGACACATTCTTCATTTTGAATAATGTTGATCTGATCTTGCATGGTTCTAACATTGGAACTGATTCGTGCTTGCAAACGAGCACCATCGATTTCAAGTGGTGGAGGTGGGGTTTTATGAGGTGGAGTGGGTGGAGGTGGAGGTAAAGGTGGTGGAGATGGATGGTGCGAAGGTGGATTTCAAATATTATTGAGTTGATCCATGTGATCTCTAAGATATGAGTGAACCTGAATTAGATTTGTAATTTCAAAATGTAAGATACATGTTTAGGAAACACCCTTAAACCATTCAATATAAATGGCCTAATTGAATACAAATGATAAAATATGCAAGCCTCATTTATGTCTAAGGCATGTTACTTGAGTGAAAATACAATTAACTATTAATATAAGACAATTTATGAATGCTATAGGGTTTACAGTTTAGAGTTTAGGATTTAGGTTTTAGGGTAATAGAATGCCTTAAGGGGATCTATGTAGTAAGGTCCTAGTACAAAATGACACGGATTTTAAGTGAATAAAATTTGGTGAAGATGCCCAAGGCAACCAAATTCTATTAAGGTCTGAGGCAACTTCACCAAATTTTATTCACTTGAGCCATGTCATTTTATCCTAGGAACTTACTAGACATAGATACCCTTAAGCCATCCTATCACCCTAAACCGTAAATCGATCAACCTAGATCATGATTTATCTCATTCATATTATAATCTTGCACGATTTTATTGTTGTTAAATTTGATTGCCTTGGGCAACTTCACCAAATTTTGAGAGCTTATTTGATCCCCCTAAGAAATCAATTTACGGTTTAGGGTGATAGGATGGCTTAAGGGGATCTATGTCTATTGAGGTCCTAGGACAAAATGACATGGCTCAAGTGAATCAAATTTGGTGAAGTTGCCCAAGGCAACCAAATTTCATTAAGATCCTAAGAAAAAATGATGGCTTTAGGGTTTAGGGTTTAGAGTTTAGAGTTTAGGGCTTAGGGTAATAGGATAGCTTAAGGAGATCTATGTAGTAAGATCCTAAGACAAAATGAAATGGCTTAAGGGAATAAAATTTGGTGGAGTTGCCTAAGGCAACCAAATTTCATTTTAAAGTCCTAGGACAAAATGAATGCTTTAATGTTAGGGTTTAGATTTTAGAGTTCAAGGTTCAGGGTTTATGGAACTTAAGGTGAAGTTTTGGTGTCCCTTGGAATATAATGAACTTGCAAGTTAGTGAAGAACATTTTCTTATGGAACAGTTGATTTAGATAGCTATTGTTTCAACTGACCAACCTAGATCATGAAATCTCATTCATTTTATAATCTTGCAAGATCTTATTATTGTTAAATTTGGTTGCCTTGGGCAACTTCACCAAAATTTGAGAACTTATTTGATCCCCTTAAAAAATGTCATATTAGGACCCCTTAAGACATCGACTTACGATTTAGGGTGATGGGATGGCTTAAGGGGATCTATGTCTAGTGAGGTCCAAGGACAAAATGACATGGCTCAAGTGAATAAAATTTGGTGACGTTGCCCAAGGAAACCAAATTTCATTAAGGGCCTAGGAAAAAATGATGTATTTAGGGTTTAGGGTTTAGGGTTTAGGTTTAGGGCTTAGGGTAATAGGATGGCTTAAGGGGATCTTTGTAGTAAAGTCCTACGACAAAATGACATGGCTTAAGGGAATAAAATTTGGAGTTTCCTAAGGCAACCAAATTTCATTTTAAGGTCCTAGGACAAAATGAATGCTTTAGTGTTAAGGGTTTAGATTTTAGAGTTCAGGGTTTATGGTTTAGCGAACTTAGGGTGAAGTTTGGGTGGCCCTTGGAATAATGGACTTGCGAGTTAGTGCCTAGTTTATGAATATTTTTTATTTTATGAATAGATTGACTATTTGTGTAATAGAAACACATAATTATGTATTATTAAGATTGAGTTTGATGTATATTTTAACTGGATATTTTTTTAATTGAATATAAGATTATTTTATTTAACATTTTTTTCATTAATATTTCCCACTTAAATGAATTTTATGATATAAAATGTATAATATAAAATTAGTTAACAAGTATTTTATTTTCAATTGTGTGGAATTGAAAGAACCTAAAAGAAAGAAAAGAAAAATATTTGGATTCTTTTAGTGTCTAGGTAACTAGTGCAAAAATTGAGATTTTAGACTAAACTAGAAGCCTAATTAACAAGTAATTGACTAGAATGAGGGTTAAGATTGTCGAAAGACAACAGACAACACATGCAAACAAGAAATGGAAACAAGGCATGACTAAGAGAGATCAAAACATAAAATAGAAATGAATGTTGAATACTATCTAATTAAGTGACAATTGGAAATCGATTATACACTTGGATTTATGAATTTGCTAACTAAATTTGCAAACAAACATTGAAAAAATTTATGAATTGTAACTATTCTTTAACATATTGTTTTCTAATCTAATTATAATTTAACATTGAAACTAAAGTTTAACATATCATTTTCTCCATACAATGCAAATGAAATTTAAAACATTTAAATTTTCCAAATGAATTTTCTTGCGCTTGAAATTAGGGTTTTCGAAATCAAAATGATTTGTTCAATTTCAATTTAGGGTTTTAGCAAATTTTTTTGTTTCAATTCAATTTAGGGTTTCAATTTCTAAGCAATTAGGGTTTTTAATGCAATTTTTTTGTTTTATTTCAAACTAGGGTTTTCAAATTCTTTCTTTTTGTTTATTTTAAATTCTGGATTTCAAAAAGCTTGATTAGGGTTTCTAAATGTAATATTTTTATTTCATTTCAATTTCTAGAGTTTTGAAATGCAATTTCTTTTGTTTCATTTCAATTAGGGTTTTCAAATACTTTTTTTTTTGGTTTGATCAAACAATTTAGGTTTCAAAAGCTAAATTTTGTTTCTAAAATACAATTGAAGGTTCATTTTTTCGTTTCTATTCAATATCTTTAGGTTTCATTCCATTTTTTCAACTATTTCTATAATTTCTCATTTCTACTATAATAGGAAATAAAATGCTTAAAATGTCAAATGAATTTTAAAAAACATGCTAAAATCAATTCTACTATTCACAATTTCAATAAAAAATGAAAAAATGCAAAAAAATGGGGGTGGACGGGTACCTAGAGGCTGTTGTTGGAGGTTGTTGTCGCTCAGAACTCAGGATCCCATGCACTGCTAAAATGAAAGTTCATTTTTTAAAAATAAATACCATTACAAAATGGGATCCCAATTTTTTATAAATCTGGATCCTGTTTCATACTAATCGGGATCTTGTTCCTTATCCATCGGTTCAGGACCCTCTAACAAATGGGATACCGAGTTTTAAAAAGCGAGATCCCATTTAAGATTTAGGCTCGAGATCCCATTTTTGCAATGCCAATTTTATTTTTTTGGCTAAGGCAAAACTTCCACGTTTCGTGGACTCAACTTTGTGCACTTACCCAGCTTCAAAAAAGTAATTATATATAAGAAATTAAACAATTTAAGTCTCGAAGTTAAAAGTAATTTATGCCACGTCGTCATAGGTCTTCAAAAAAAAATTTGAAACAATGAGCTACATAGCTTTTATCATTATTCATATCATCACTGATATAAAAGTGAACCTCTTTGATGATAATTTGATCATCTTTGTTACTTTGTATTCCATCAACCTCTAACTCGGCATGCTTATAGCAAACTTGCACAAAGATTGTAACTTTCTCTAAATCATAATATTGACTTTGAATCTCAGTTTGAGGACTAAATGTATAGTTCTCGGAGAAATATACAATGGAGAGAATACAACTTGGTGGAAAGCAATTCTTTGAATCACGAAATTGCTTAGCTTGCCATCTTGAACCATGACAATGTTGGATATGTGGATATATGATATTGTGAAATTTACTCATGAATTTATTGTAAGGCAATCCACTCTCTTTGAGAACAATTTTTTTGGCCTCAACTCCTGACTTCATTAAGTATGTCTCATATTCAAATCTCTTCCAAATAACTTGTATTTCATTATTGTCAACATGTAAATGATTCTTCAAATATCCGCAATCATTACATACATTTTTTATACATTGAACATTGAATTCATCTAAATCTTCTCATTTTTTGCATACAAGAGACTTCATAAATTATGTTGTGCTTCTAGGGATGGCTAAATTTTGATCAATTGTTGCCATAGATTTTTTATATGATTGTAGGTGTAGATCAAATTCAACATGATTTACAAATGATGGTCATAGTGTCTCAAACATCCTTTGACAAATCTTCACATTTGAAAATTCTTGCTTGAATGCTTCAAAAAGTTCACTTTATATTTTATCTATAAAATGTTTTGGATGAGAAATTTTTGTACCATCTTCACCTATTATTTATATAGTATCCCTTCTATTGGAAGAAACACGAGAGTGGGTGGTCCAAAAATCAACCACCTGTTTCTTTACATCTTTTGAAATTCTATCTTTTCGAGGAACCCTACAAATATTTACCCAAATTTTCTCAATTTTTCCATCTATTTCATTTCTCTTTTCAATATACCTTTGAACAGTTCTCCTAGAAACATTTAGTAATTCAAATTTTTCTTGAACTTGTCTTCTATGTGATAATTTCTTACTAGAAATTACAGTCATCAACACTCTACGTGCAACACTTGGATCACTAGATTGACTCTTCTTTTTAATACATTCCAATGCTTCTTGAAAGTTTTCAACAATTGTTCGTTTTAAATCTGATTACCTTTTTCTATTATCAACCCCTAACAACTCCAAAATAGGGGTCATTTCTTTTCATCTAAATAACTTTGCAACTAACTGTGCTCTTCCAATTAGAGATTTTTCTTCAAAAAATTCATCCCATATTCTTTTAGAGTGTAATTTTAATGTGCTTCCAGATAACATATCTTCAGATGAAATATTATTGAAAAGAGAATCCTCATCCATCTCCATCAGATTTTCCATACCATAGTCCAAAATATTTCTATTACTAGGTTCAGTTTGTTCTTGTACCTATACGTCACCTTGGTCACCAATATTTTCCATGGGTTGTTGTTCAGTAGATGTTCCTTCACCCACTCTTCTCTTCCTCTGTCTTATTTGTGTTCGATCATACTTCCTCGATCTAATCCTTTTATTCGCCATCACAAATTACACTCAAATTTGAATTCACCTCCATACAAATTTGTACACACATGAGCTTTCAATGAAATATGTACAGTTAATATTGCATAAATATCTAACATTAAATTTTAAATTGTTCATTTGTTTTAAAGCCATTTAGTAAAAAAAAAGCATCCAAATAAATTACAAACATATCACATGAGAAAATTTGGTATCATGAGCTCATATTTGGTATATATATCACTTGAAAAAGGGTTTATCAATTAAAATATCTTTAAATACATAAATTACAAACATATCATGAGCATATTTGGAATATATATCACTTGAAAATATTTAAAGCATGTAACTAGATGCATGTGCTAGATCATGACATCACTTACTAGATCACCACTAAATGTGCATTGAAATATATGTGGATCTTTTAATAAAATGAGTACTATAA
>VDFB02160127.1:0-13473 GCA_007258455.2 Sequoia sempervirens | reverse complement strand
AAATGAATTTGAATCATAAGGAGGTAGAATTGTACTCTTTTAATTTTATTATTACACATCTTAAACAAGTATCATGTAGTGGTGAGTGTTTTCCTTTGTAGTATTGCAATAATAACATTTGTTGGGAAGTTAATAGATGATTTGTGTTATATCACTTAAGGGGAGGCTGAACAATAGTTTGATATCAATAGCATTTAGTAAGATATGTCTCATAGTTTTATAAGGTTAATAAAGATTATATTTGTTAGTTTTCATATTGGCTCCAAGTTCAATTCATATAGGAACAACTATGATTGGTATCTAGTTCAAGTTGAGTTTGTTCCTTAGAACAAATATTTGTTGACTACTAATGAATAATTGATTCGTTAGTAAAGATCCTTCATATATTGATTGGTTGATTATGTGTTTCATATTATATTTTTTTATAGTAAACATTTTTTAAATGCTAATGACCAAATTATTTGTTAATAGAATAGTTTTGTAGATTGATTAGTTGATTTATGAATGTTAAAATATAGTTAATAGTAAATAGTTAAAGAGAAAAAATATTTTTTCTTTGTAATTACTATGCAACATTTTTGAAAGTGTAATTGATAATAACTCATTAAAATTAGAATATAATTTTATTTGAAAAGTTAACAATGCACATAAAATAAAACATTTTAAAGTAGTTCTAAATTAAAAGGTATCAAAATATAAAGAACAATTTCAATAAAAATGATAAGAATAATACACCTTCACATATGTAAAGTTTGTGTATGATGCAACATCTACTATCACCAGCCTATTATTGATATATTGTATAAGCTGGAACAAATAGAAAATATGTAATACATATGTTAAGACATATTTGCATGAGCTAGAAGTTTAGAGGTTGTTCACATTCAATGTTGTATTCATCACCAATTTCATTTGCTATAGTAAACAAAATTTATAATAATAATAAAAATACTATTTTGTACAATTCTTAATCTTGACTATAAGTGTTAGTATAAAGTGTAGATTAATACTAAACAAAAGTAATTAATATTTGTTAATCTATGGAAAGGTTGCAATAAGACTAAAAAAGTATGGATAATTTTTTTTAGATAAATGATATTTTTGTTCACTTTTATTAAATAATATTTGTCTACGTTTTATTAAGATTATAAAACTAAAATAAATAAAACTTTTGATTAGTTTGATAAAATAACTCAAATTAGTAACATTCTTTAACAAATAAAATTTAAAAATTTCTAAAATAAAATTAATACAATTTCATTATTACACAATTAAAAATTTGATCCATTATTGTTATTTTTTTTTATCAATTCAAAGCTACTGAGGGTTGCACCCTTCACAAAAATATAAACATCACATTTTGTCACTACTACATAGAGGGGTGGTTTAAGACAACTTTTAAGACAAATTTTGAGTAAATTGTCTTAACTTGAGACAAAAAAGAAATTGTTTATTGTTTCAAGTATTGTCTTTAAGCGAGTGTCTTAAAGTATTGCCTTAAAAATTGTCTCTATAAAGACAATATGAAATAGAAGTGTTTTTGTCTCTTTAAAGATGATTTCACTTTTGTCTCTTTAGAGACAATATGTAAGAATTATCTCTCTAGAGACAATATGTAAAAATGTATTAAAAAAATAAACAATTTATTTTAAATATTTTTTTAGTGTGGTTTTCAACATTCAATATTTTCAAATTCTCATCGTCCTCCTATTTGTTGGAGTTTTTAATTTTATTTCTCCAAATGCGATGGAAATTATGACAAAAATTATCAAGAATTTTGAAACTGGGAGCAATGAACAATTGTCGAATACACAAAGCATAATGTTCATAAAAAAACAAAGAAAATAATGCATCCTAATCCGAATTCATAAAGTTAATGCCAATAAGTATTTTTTTATTTATAGTTTATAAAACTGTTCATATAATCATGAGCAACACGTACATCATAACATGGCATGAGAAAACGATTCATTTCTAGGAAAGAGAAAATGTTAATATTTTCCTAAAAGCCAATGGAATATACCCAACTACCGGTATAACTCTTTTGAGCATGGCAAGGTAGCTTGACAAAGAGTTGACTCAATTGTCTAGACTAAACAATTTTGCTTTAGAGTGGGAACTTTCTTCTTCTTGTGTGCCTGTGTCTGGTCCTCTCAAAGGTTGATAACCTTTCATTGTAACAATCCACTAAATCATGTACTTTCTTATTGAAAAATGATATGATTTCCAAATTGTCTTTGAGCATAGCACAACCTTTTGATATTTTGATATGATTTTGGAAAAAGTTGAATTCTTCCTTTAAGATAATAAATAGTGTGAAAGAAAAATTTTCCCGCAAGCAAACAATATTAGATTTAACAAGTAAATCCATTTGCATTATTTGTTTAAAGAACCACAAATCCACAAGTCTCTACACATGAACTAAAAATGATAAATCTACAAATCAAACCCCAAAAAAATCCAATTATATGTAGCCACTACAATGTGGTCATTTGATAGCTCAAAAGTGAAAATATGTGATCCCAAAAAACTTTTACAAATATTTTTTTTCATATTAACTTACTGCTCAAGCTGGGCTGCAAACTGTGCAACTTTAAGTTGGCATTGGTTAGTTGTACTAGTAACTTCTTCACCTCAATAGAGCTCTACAACTCACTCAAAATATTCCAAATCTAGTTCCAAATTTTCTTCAACTCCATATATTTCACTGATTTCCTATAGAAAACAATATTTTGAATTTCAATAAAAATTCATCTAAAAAAAATAGGTAAATTTACTCATAACCTGATCATCATAAAGATATTCACAAAATAACCATATGTCACGTCTCATACTCTGATGCTATTTTGACCATGACTTACTTTGATGCTATTTTGACCATGACTTATTTTGATAATGTTTGACCATGACTTTATGGGATTTAATATACGAATTATGATACGTGTTAGAGCAATGCTTTGATGTATGGGAATGTAGAAAAAAATATATATATAATTGTTTTTCTTTCAAGAATTATGAGTGCATTCATATAAAATAGGAATGTTGATTAATTATTGTTTAAATTTATGTTTCTACAATGGTTACTAATACACTTTTGTTTTCGCACGCCTGAGTGCATTTGAGTTGCAGGTGATCGAAGGCCAAGAGTGTGATTGAGGAAAAGAAGGTTAGCTTCCCGACAGGGTAAAAGAGGAGAAGCTCTCGATTACGCACACACCACTTAAATCATGTAGCTGCATTAGGTCATGTCTGTTTTTCAGGTGATTGCGTTAGCATAGCAAATTTAAAATATGGTTTAATTAACCTTAGAAATTGTGGAAATAATATGGCTTATTCTATTTAATTAATCCCCATTTATATTTGAGCAACAAAAAGGAAAAATCTGTTTTAAAAGAAATATAATTAAAAATAAAACAAAACAAATAATGGAATAGAATATTGTGTTTGCATAAAATGAAATTATAGGTTTGCATAAAAGGGGATATATTTCTGTTTTGTATATGGTTAATTTTCCAAAAATAATGAGGAATGAACAGCCCGAGAGAACATGGGGCTCTGGAAATTCTATCTTAAAACCAACAATGCAGTTGGCATGTGGCAATCCTTAGAATTTGCATGAGAATTTTATCTGTCATCTGGAAATTTTATGCATGATCCTCGAAAAGAGGAAGAGAGCTTTAAGAGAGAAAAGAGGACTTCGATTGAGGCATATCCGAGAGCTCTGGAACAGAGACGAAGAAGGTATTGTTGGGCTTCTGCACTGGAAGCAAAATTTGCCAGGTTCTTTTCATGCTTTGCCTTCTTTTAATTTAAATTGGCAATAAGGAAATGGAAGGAATGTAATGCTTTATTCCATGATATGAGTACAAACAACTGAGAAATTTTTCCAATTTTCGTTTTTAAATCTGGGTAATTGCTTACTTCTCTTTGTTGCAATATAGAATACACATTCTTTTCTTCAGAATTAGGGTTTTTATTCTGTTGCAAATTCTGCAATTTATTAAACTGCTCTCAAGAATAACTGCAAATATATATATAAACATATATATATATGCACAGGAATTCGAATTCCTGTGCATATATATATATGCATATATGGTCTGCATAAAAACTCTATCATCTGGATAAATTCAAAATGCCTTTGAGATAAATTCGAATGCAGATATACTGAACGAAATGACTTCTTTATTTTGAGTTTTGAAATTGTAATCCATAGGAAAGAGGAAGGGATTTGATCCCTTGTCCTCCCCATGGGAAGGACGCGACCCTGTGGGAGGCTCGCGCCTTCCACAAGCCGCGGCCTGTGGAGGAGGCGCGAGCCCCTCACAGCCCGCCCCCTCCCCATGGGAGGGGCAAGGGCTTTCCTGCGCCCTATGTTGCTCAACGCCAGTAAGAAAACCCTGAAAAATGTCATGTTCTGTGTGCGCGGCCAGTGAACTCTTTGAACAATTTTAAAAACCAGAATTTCTTTCTTCAAATTACACGCAGCTGTACATGAATTCTTACACACACATATATATATGTATACATATACTGTATATACATACATATATATATATATATATATATATATATATATATACATATATAGATATCCATGCATATATGTGCCAAGATACAAGCTGAAACAGGAAAACCATTTCCAGAAAGTAGTATGAACTCTGTTAATTATACACAAATATCTCAGAAATGTTAAACCTGAAACAAGAACAGAAATGTCTTTGAGAAACCATGTAAACTGGAAAGCATCTTGATTACTTTAACATATACTTACTTACAGAAGTACAATCCTGAGTAACGGAATACAACATAAAATTTGAATGCAAGATTATCTTTCAAACCTCTGAATTTCTGAATAAAATTGCACTGTTTCAGTATATTATTATTACTCTGAAACCTGTATTGAAATTGGGAATTACACTTTCAGTCAGCCTGAGCTTGGAAAGAATAGAAATACATACTGAAAACAGAAAACACTGTTCCATTCAAACAAATTGATTAAATCTTCTTTCTAATAATGCACTGAAAAGTACTAAGACATATATGTTCTTCTTTAAAAACAGAGCCTTTATCCAAATCAAAAAAGGGTTACTTACCAAGGAATAAACAAAATTTTACTACTGAATTTACAAAGAATGTTCTGAAATTCACATTTGAAACTCTTTTAGAATTAAGTGAATGATTGAAACATGTACGAAAATGCATAATTTTCTGCTTTGGTATTTATTCATACTTCACTATGGTAACTTCCGGGACAGGGTGCCGACGGTGGGCCAACAGAGACGGTAGTATTACCTTTTCTAAACTACCATTTACTTGTATTATTTATGCTTGGCCAAGCTAATTCTGTACCCATTGAAATAGATGGCTGTTTTTTTAAATCCCAGAAACATATATGTATTTGAGTCTTGCCACCTCCCCGTTGCAAGAAAATGTGGGTTTATTTCTCATGTTAGAAAATGCATATGTGACGTGCATGCATCGGTGAGTTCCCTCCCTTCGCTTTTAATCGCCGCCAGGCTCCTTTCGCGTGTAATGATTCTTCGAAGTTAGAAGGGGACCCGTAAAGTCATGGACTTCGTAAGCTTAAGGCATACCGACCACATTCTGGCCCCAACAAGAAGACCGGCAAGTCACGGCAGTTGGTGGTTCCAAGTTTTATTTGCTATTGATGTACTTGTGTATTATTCAGGATTGGCTTTTGAAGCCCATTGTAAATGTATATGTATTTGACATTCTTTGTTGAAACTTTGAAATAGAGGTATGTTTTGAAAGTATCTAATGTAACATTGATTTGAGAAGTTAAAGTTTTATAACTTAGCATAGAGAAGATGTTTCTATTAGAATTGTTGATTCTTCCAAGTGAGGTTGAATATATGTATATGAGAAAGTCATTGAAATACTTATGTTTTGTAAAATCTTGATACATTACATTGATATTATTATTATACATGAAATGCAATTTAAATTCTCTTTTATTAAGCTCATTAGGAAGTGTTATGAACAATGTTGACTACTTGGAAACCTTTTATAATGATTTGAATAAATTGAAAATACTCTTTAATACTGATTTAAACGGATTGAAAACACTCATAATTTTCCGAGCGCTACATCTTGGTATCAGAGCAGCATGGTTCAACTCTAGGACCTATGCCTAACTACGTATGACGTGTCTTAATCAAGGTGACCTAAAATGGAAAATAGAGTGTACCAATGAATTGGTGGATCTCGTGGAGGTCCCAATGATAAACTAGATCAAATTTTGGCCTTGCTACAAAGCCAGGGGGCTAGAATTGAAGAATTAGAACAAGGGAGGCGAGATGGCCATCAAGGATTAAACACAAATGAAACTGATGGAGAAGAAAATGTTGAACCACCTAGAAAAGAGGAAAAACTAAATAGGTTGGCTGAGGAGCTGGGAAAAGACCTAAAGAAGGTCGCTCCTCCGAAGTTTGATGGGAGAACCTTTGGAGATGGGGAAGAAGCTTTTGTTATAGAAATGGAGAGGTATTTCGCCCTACGAAATTTATAAGATGAAACAAAGGCTGAATGGGGTTCATATCAACTCACCGGTGAGGCTGCTACTTGGTGGGAAAATGAAAGGGCAGATAAGTAGTTTATGCATGGGAAAGTAACTTGGTATAAGTTCCTACAACTATTTAGGAAGAGGTGGTTACCACAATCTCATTTTGATAAGAAAATGACAGAATTCCAGGTACTTATACAGGGTGGCATGACAGTGACTCAATATTGGGAGAAATTCTCTCACTTGCTTAAGTACGCACCCCAATACCAGCATGATGAGAGATTCTGAGTTCAAAAATTTATTTTGGGGCTTAGAACTCAAATTGGAAATGAAATAGATCTGCATAATCCAGCCACCATGGATGAAGTTTTTGATTTAGCAATCAAACGGGAACACAAGTTGCAACAAGCTGCTAACTATAAGAAGAGCAGGGAAGCCAAGTATGGCAATAAGAAATTCCAAGGGAATCGTCAAGGTAATAGCAATCAGGGTGGTCAGAGCAAACAGGACAGTCAAGGGAATGAAAATAGGCAAATCAGAAATTTGAAGAGGGATGGTAGTCCTCAGGACCGCAATGAAGGAAACAAGAACAATAACAACAAGAGGGGCAACTACAATAAGAGGAATGATAATAACAGGAGAGATTTTTCTGACAAGCCCAAAGCACCTCGTGGAGGATGTTATACCTGTGGTGGTGAGCATTACACCAGTGTGTGCCCTCAGAGAAATAACAAGCAAAATAACAGAAATCAACATCATATTCATGCAGCGGTTGACAATCACCAGGCAGATTATCAAGCAACTCCCATCCAGTTATCAGGTAAATTATTTGGATGCCCTATTTCTGTTCTGATTGATATAGGTGCTACTGATAGTTTTATAGATCCTCATGTTTTGACTAAATTATCAGTTAGACCAAGTTTTATGGAAAATTCTTGGAAAGTTCAGTATGGAAACCGGGTAGAGAAGAAGGTAGAGCAATGCATGTATTTCAGCAAACTTGAACTCCCTAACCTTCAGACGCAGGTGAACTTGTATGTTGTACCATTGGGGTCTTACGACATGATATTGGGGATAAATTGGCTCTCTGAACATAAGGCTCTAGTGGATTGTGAAGAGAAGTCAATTAAGTGTCTTGATGACCGAGGAAACCAAGTGGAGCTTTGTGGTATTAAAAAGCCTTTAGAGCTTAGGCAAGTCTCCGCCATGCAGTTGAAAAAGGCAAGTCAGAAGGGATGCACTATCTTTGCAATAAAAGTCAAGGACCTTGATGAGAAAGAATCCTCAATTAATGATCATCCCATTCTGAAAGAATTTGAGGATGTTTTTCCTACCGAATTGACTGAGCTCCCACCTAAGCGTGTGTTTGATTTTTCTATTGATCTGATTCCAGGAGCAGAACCTCAGTCTAAGGCTCCTTATAGGATGAATACAACAGAATTATTTGAGCTCAAGGCCCAACTAGAAGAATTACTAAAGCAAGGTCTTATTAGGCCAAGTGTGTCACCTTGGGGAGCACCAGTCATCTTCGTGAAAAAGAAGTATGGTACCTTGAGGTTGTGCATTGATTATAGAATGCTTAACAAGGTCACTATCAAGAATAAATACATGCTTCCCCGCATCGATGATTTGTTTGATCAGTTGAAAGATGCCAAGGTATTCTCAAAAATTGATTTAAGATCAGGATACCACCAATTGAGACTAAAGGAAGAAGACATTCACAAAACTGCCTTCAGAACAAGGTATGGGCACTATGAGTTTACCGTGCTACCATTTGGGCTAAGTAATGCTCCTGCAGCTTTCATGAACCTGATGAATAGTGTCTTCCGAGATTGTTTGGATAATTTTGTCCTAATTTTTCTTGATGATATCTTGATCTATTCTAAGTCAGAGGAAGAACATGAGAAGCATTTGAGGATTGTGTTGTAGCGTCTAAGGGAACATAAGTTGTATGGGAAGATGTCTAAATGTACCTTCTTCCAATCTGAAGTGCATTATTTAGGTCATGTGATTTCAGCGGAAGGGGTAAGAGTGGACCCAGAGAAGATTAAGGCAATTATGGATTGGCCAGCCCCGCAAAATGTCTCTGAAGTTCGAAGTTTCATGGGACTTGCAAGATACTATAGGAAGTTTGTTCAGGGGTTCTCAACAATTGTAGCACCCATCACTGCACTACAAAAGAAGGAAAAGAAGTTTGAATGGAGCGATAAATGTGAGAAAGCTTTTCAGCTGCTTAAGAAGAAACTCACTACCGCACCCATCCTAGTTGTGCCAGATCCGAATGGCCATTTTACAGTTATTACTGATGCATCAGGGGAAGGGGTAGGAGCAGTTCTTATGCAAGAAGGGCAAGTGGTAGCTTATGAATCAAGGAAGTTAAAACAACATGAATTAAATTATGCACCACATGACTTAGAATTGGCAGCCATAGTCCATGCTTTACAAATATGGAGACATTATCTCTTGGGAAAGCCTTTCGAACTTAAGACAGACCATGCAGGATTGAGATATATCTTCACTCAACCTAATCTCAATGCCCGACAAAGGCGATGGCTGGAATTCCTGAGTGAGTATGATTTTGGGATTGAATATATTAAAGGTAAGGAAAACAGAGTGGCTGATGCCCTGAGTAGAAGGAGGCACCTTGTAGCCATGGTTACCATAAAATCAGATTTCAGGCAACAAGTAGTGCAATCCTCCTTTGGGGATGAATATTATGAAAAGGTGAAACAAGCCCTTGGGGTAAATCCCTCCGATCGTCGATATGAGGGGTATATATTAGAATCAGATGGACTATTGAGATACCAGGGACGAATGTACATTCCTAGTTCTGCAAACTTGAGAGAGTTGGTGCTAGAAGAGTTCCACAATGCTCCATACTCAGGACATCCCGGTATTACAAAAATGATGGAAGGACTTAGGCCACTGTACTTCTGGCCAGGACTTAAAAGGGATGTTACGTCCCATGTAGCCCGATGCTTAGAGTGCCAGCAAGTCAAAGCTGAGCATGTACATCCGGTAGGACTCTTATATCCTCACAGGGTACCAGAGTATAAATGGCAGGTTATCACTATGGATTTTATACAGGGGTTACCAATGTCTAAAAACCAACATGATACCATCTTGGTTGTGGTGGATAAATTGACAAAGGTTGCTCATTTCATTCCTGGAAATCTCAAGGATGGATCAATGGTTTTAGCAAGAAAATTTGTTTAGGAAATCTTCTGGTTGCATGGAGTGCCAGAGACGATCATCTCAAATCAAGACACTCGAATGACTTCTAGGTTTTGGATTACATTAAACTCTTCCCTAGGAACTAAATTAAATTTTAGTTCTGCATATCATCCTCAGACTAATGGTCAGATAGAGAGGGTGAACCAGGTAGTAGAAGATCTCCTCTGCATGTACTGTATGGAGCAGCAATATAAGTGGGAGGAGTATTTTCCTTTGGTGGAGTTTGCCTACAACAACTCCTACCATGCTTCTTTGGGCATGGCACCTTTTGAAGCCCTTTATGGACGTAAATGTCAGACACCCATTAGTTGGGACAGAGTAGAAGATAGGGTGGTGATTGGCCCTGAGATGCTCAGAGAAATGGAAGACCAAATGAAAGTCATCAAGGAAAAATTGAAGTAGGCTGCAGATAGACAGAAAAGTCTAGCAGATAAGAACCGGAGCTTTAGGCAGTTCTCTGCAGGAGATAAGGTCTTTTTGAGGGTTCGGCCGCATAAGAGTTCAATCTCTTTCGGCAAGAACTCTAAGTTGGCTCCTAGGTTTGTTGGCCCTTTTGATGTTTTGGAGGTGGTGAATCCAGTTGCTTACAGGCTTGCTCGGCCACCAGCTCTATCCCAGATACATAATGAATTTCATGTTTCAGTACTTAAGCCTTACCATCCAGATATTGCTCATATCCTTGACTGGCGTGCATTGCAGGTCCAGGACCCAGGGGTGATACAGGTGGAACCCGTCAGGATTCTGGAAGAGCGCAACGTTAAGTTGCGTAATAGAGACATTATGCAATACAGGGTCCAATGGGACCAGTATTCGGTGGATAATGCCACCTGGGAAAATGCTGAGGATATAGATAGAATCTTCCCTCATTTGAGACCTTAGCATATTTATATTTTCTTTTATAGAGACTTACGAAGTACTAATATCTCAACTTGGTTATGTAATTTTCTTTTAGACATCGAGATGATGTCTCTTTCCAAGAGGGGAAGGATGTCACGTCTCATATTTTGATGTTATTTTGACCATGACTTACTTTGATGCTATTTTGACCATGACTTATTTTGATAATGTTTGACCATGACTTTATGGGATTTAATATACGAATTATGATATGTGTTAGAGCAATGCTTTGATGTATGGGAATGTAGAAAAAATATATATATATATATATAATTGTTTTCTTTTAAGAATTATGAGTGCATTCATATAAAATAGGAATGTTGATTAATTATTGTTTAAATTTATGTTTCTACAATGGTTACTAATACACTTTCGTTTTCGCACGCCTAAGTGCATTTGAGTTGCAGGTGATCGAAGGCCAAGGTGATCGAAGGCCAAGAGTGTGATTGAGGAAAAGAAGGTTAGCTTCCCGACAGGGTAAAAGAGGAGAAGCTCTCGATTACGCACACACCACTTAAATCATGTAGCTGCATTAGGTCATGTCTGTTTTTTATGTGATTGCGTTAGCATAGCAAATTTAAAATATGGTTTAATTAACCTTAGAAATTGTGGAAATAATATGGCTTATTCTATTTAATTAATCCCCATTTATATTTGAGCAACAAAAAGGAAAAATCTGTTTTAAAAGAAATATAATTAAAAATAAAACAAAATAAATAATGGAATAGAATATTGTGTTTGCATAAAATGAAATTATAAGTTTGCATAAAAGGGGATATATATTTCTGTTTTGTATATGGTTAATTTTCCAAAAATAATGAGGAATGAACAGCCCGAGAGAACATTGGGCTCTGGAAATTCTATCTTAAAACCAACAATGCAGTTGGCATGTGGCAATCCTTAGAATTTGTATGAGAATTTTATCTGTCATCTGGAAATTTTATGCATGATCCTCGAAAAGAGGAAGAGAGCTTTAAGAGAGAAAAGAGGACTTCGATTGAGGCATATCCGAGAGCTCTGGAATAGAGACGAAGAAGGTATTGCTGGGCTTCTGCACTGGAAGCAAAATTTGCCAGGATCTTTTCATGCTTTTCCTTCTTTTAATTTAAAATTGCAGTAAGGAAATGGAAGGAATGAAATGCTTTATTCCATGATATGAGTACAAACAACTAAGAAATCTTTCCAATTTTCGTTTTTAAATCTAGGTAATTGTTTACTTCTCTTTGTCGCAATATAGAATACACATTCTTTTCTTCAGAATTAGGGTTTTTATTCTGTTGCAAATTTTGCAATCTATTAAACTGCTCTCAAGTATAACTACAAATATATATATATATATGCACAGGAATTCAAATTCCCGTGCATATATATATATATATATGCATATATGGTCTGCATAAAAACTCTGTCATCTGGATAAATTCAAAATGCCTTTGAGATAAATTCGAATGCAGATATACTGAATGAAATGACTTCTTTATTTTGAGTTTTGAAATTGTAATCCATAGGAAAGAGCAAGGGATTTAATCCCTTGTCCTCCCCATGGGAAGGATCGGCTAACTGTGGAGTTCCTTCACATGGGCTTCTCCGCCAATGCTCAGGGAGGAGGCAGCTCACACTCGGCCTCCCCCATGGGAGGGGCAACAGACCTATGTTGCTCAACGCCAAAAGAAGAAAAACCCTGAAAATGTCATGCCTCGTGGTGTTCTGCTGAACCTTGAATAGTTTTAAACCTAATTTCTTTTCAAATTACACACTGCATGTACATGAATTTACACACACACACACACACACACACACACACACACATATATATATATGTATGTATGTATATATGTATACATATACATTTAGCTGTATATACATATATATATATATATATATATATCGATATCCATGCATATATGTGCCAAAATGCAAGTTGAAACAGGAAAACCAATTCCAGAAAGTAGTATGAACTCTGTATCTCTGAAATGTTAAACCTGGAACAAGAACAAAAATGTCTCTGAGAAACCATGTAAACTGGAAATCATCTTGATTACTTTGACATATACTTACATACAGAAATACAATCTTGAGTAAAGGAATACAACATAAAATTTGAATGCAAGATTATCTTTCAAACCTCTGAATTTCTGAATAAATTGCACTGTTTCAGTATATTATTATTACTCTGAAACCTGTATTGAAATTGGGAATTACACTATCAGTCAGCCTGAGCTTGGAAAGAATAGAAATACATACTGAAAATAGAAAACACTGTTCCATTCAAACAAATTGATTAAATCTTCTTTCTAATAGTGCACTGAAAAGTATTAAGACATATATGTTCTTCTTTAAAAACAGAGCCTTTATCCAAATCAGAAAAGGGTTACTTACCAAAGAATAAACGAAATCTTACTACTGAATTTACAAAGGATGTTCTGAAATTCACATTTGAAATTCTTTTAGAATTAATTGAATGATTGAAACATGTACGAAAATGCATAATTTTCTGCTTTGATATTTATTCATACTTCACTATGGTAACTTCCGGGACAGGGTGCCGAAGGTGGGCCAACAGAGACGGTAGTATTACCTTTTCTAAACTACCATTTACTTGTATTATTTATGCTTGGCCAAGCACTGTACCATTGAAATAGATGGGTTGTTTTTTTTTTTAAAGCCTAGAAACATATATGTATTTGAGTCTCTGCCACCTCTTGTTGCAAGAAATGTGTTTATTTCTCATGTTAGAAATGCATATAGGCATCAGGCACACATCAAGAGTTCCCTCCTGTTTTACTATTTCGGGTTGCTAGGCTCCTTTATGCAGG
>VDFB02160126.1:0-16809 GCA_007258455.2 Sequoia sempervirens | reverse complement strand
TGTAACATCCCCATGTTTGCTGATTCATTAGATACTCTTGATATTCTTTGATATTGTGGATACTCTGTGATACTCTATGTGGTGGATTGATATTTGATCATGTGTGGTTTCTTAGTTACTTGTTTACTGCTCTTTACCTTATGTGTGACATTTGATTGATGAATTGATTCGTTATGCGATGGTGTTCCTTAAATTTATATGCGATGATGTATTTCCATGATATTATGTTTATGATGACATGTTTAGTGTATCTTGGTGAAAGGACGGAGTAGTACCACTCGCTCGCGAGCGCCCTGCTACCCCGCTATTACCTTTCATGATGTGTTTTTAGTGGAGATTACATGTTACTTGACATTTATCTATTTGTAGAAATTGTAGGATTAAAAAGTCTCGATTCCACCTGCTTCGGTAGGACAGGGCGAGCACAAAATGAACCCAATGGGTACGACGTTGTTAAAAAGGAGTTGTTACGGAAGAGTTCCTATCCCAAGTTCATCTTTTCATTAGGAGGTAGTTGAGTCATGCTTAGACCCGGTCTTGTCTTGGTATTTTGATTTTTGAGTTAAATGATTTATTTAATTTATTTATGGTTTGGTGATATTTAATTTATTTATTTTGTATTTATAAGATTAATTAAAGTTATTTTATTAATTATGATCTAGTAAGTATTGAATTTTAATTATATTTAATTAAAAGTTATTTATTTACTAAAAGCTTGTTTTAATTAAATTTTAGAAATAAGTGGTGGTGATTAGAAATTATTGTTTAAAAAGTAATAAAATGAGAAAAGCTGGAGATATTCTTGTGGGGGTTATTCTAAGAATAAATTAATTAATTCTAAATCTTTTTTGGGGGAAGAGTGGGCGTGAAGAGGAAGAGGAAGAGGCAGGGGGCTGTAAAAAGGGGGTATGCAAGAAGATTAGAAAGGCGGGTCTCCGATTTTGATTTGGAAAAAGAAGCTGCAGAAGAGGATCAGCGTTGAAAAGAGGAGGAAAGCATCTGTGTTGGGATTCTTCTACAAACAAAGGACACCAGGTTCCTTTCAAAATTCTGTTCTATTTGTTTATGCTTCTATTTTTTTTTAATATACACTTGGCTGTACTGTTTGATGAGTTTAAATCTCTGTGTGTGTTTGAATTCTATGATTGAAATTATGTCTGTATAAACCTTGCAAATTTTCCTATAAAGAAACCTTAGGGAAGACATTGTCTAAATTTCTTCAATACAATTTATTTGTAAAAATTGTTGCTGACAAGAAATTGTTAAAACATTATTGATTTGGTTTCAACCCAGATCTTGAATTTCATTTGTTCGAAGCAAAATTACTGAGATCCAAGATTTAATATGGGTATTTCTATTTATTTTTATAAATACGGATTCAAAGGTTAGATATATATATATAGATATAATTCTTTCTAATTTATTGGAAAGTATTTTAAAATTCGTGAGGCTGGGTAGTTTTTTTTTTTTTTTTTAAAATAGATGAGGGTTTATTTTGGTACCCTGTGTACGAATGGCCGGGGTTTAAATCCGTGATTTTTATTGTTTTATTTTTTTATTTTAGGAAATTCATTTTTATATTAAAATAAATATATATATATATCGATGTTGGGTTTTCTTGCTTGATTCGTTTCTTTTGTATTTGATGAGCATAATGTATTTGTTTCAGAATTCATGAAATTTAATATTGGTTGAACCTTGGCAATGTTTTTTTAATTATCGCGTCGTACTCCAATATAACATTTAATGTAGCTGATAAACTCTTTTTCCCTTACTCCGTATTGAAATGTCTGAGTCACGAATTCATACAAAAGTTTGTATTGAATTCCGTAATATTTATTGAAGTCTGTGAGGTTATTCTTTTCGCGCCCTATGCTTCTATATTGACTTTTATTCTCTGTGTGTTTGAGAGGGGTGTGGTCGGCGGTGGCCACATTACCCCGACTCCCAAGGTCAGTGCGCTGTACATACCACTATACAGTGATGAATATGTATGACGCATGGTGCTCGGTAGGAAATAAGTCCCATTAGTTCGAGTGCCTTGCTTACCGTATTTAGTGATTTCGTAATAGGTAGTTTCCTTAATGCGAGATTCTATTCGTAGTATTTCGGTTACATATCTGCTTTATCGGGATTAGTACTCGGGGTGTTTTGATTTCGTTATGCAAGAAACATATTAAATTTATATATATATATATATATATATTTTATGGGCTTCGTTTTATATTAAGTTCGATATGTATCGGGTTTGAGTTTTAGGTATTTAAATAATTATATAATTATATATATATATATAGAGGTTAATATTAATATTAATATTATTATTAATGTTAATACTAATATATATATATATATATATATGTATATATTTATATATATATTGTAATTTTATTGTAGGTTAGTTATTAATTTGATAATATGATAGAAAGATAGTTTACATTTATTTATATTATTTAAAAGATTCATTAAATGTGGTGTTTTAAGAAAATAAGTGTAATTGTGAACAGTAGAGATAAATTGGATATTATTAATTAAATGGAGTTTTTGTGTTACTAAATTACATTTTTTATGAGAATTTTTCCATGCTTTGAGACGTGTCTTATAGTATTATTTGTTAATGATTCTTTTGAGTTATATCGTTTCATGTATTATGGATTTTCTTTTGTTTGGGGGTTTATGTCCGGCAAGCGAACCCTAGAGTTTAATAATCCTGTTTAGGAACCTAAGTGATTCCAGAGGTGGGGTAATGTGGGTACTCTTGATTTCACTTTGAATTTGGATTTGTGATGCTTATGGATCAGCTATACATTTGGATTGTATCAGACTGTGGATGTGTTTCATTGTGGTTTGGTGAGATGGTCATGCCTCACTTTTGATTGTCATTTGATTTAGTTCTTTATGTAGTACAATCCTTGATGTTATTGACTTGTGGTTGAGTGTCTAGAGGGAGTGGCTCTAAGTGGGTAGTCGGCGCACAAAGGGGCGCCATGATAGCCCTCGTTAGAGTAGACTTAATAAGTGATAATTTAATTAATTAATTAGAGGGTGGGTAGTAACACACTAAAAAGATAATTGATGCCTCATCCGCCTTTTAGTGCTACCACAGACTAAAGGGGATTGAGAAGCCCGTGGTTGGCATGATCATTGCCTTGACTTCACGAAAGGTAACGGTCCCACATGAGCAACCCTATGGGGCAGTTCCTTGAGATAGGTAGCCTGGCAAACCATAGATGGAGGTGGTTCCTAGCGCTTGGTTGCCTGGATAATTCGTCAGTAGATGGAGGCGATACCTTGTGATAGATAGCCTGGCGAATCCATGTTAAGCCATGCGATGACACTCTCCTCTAACATTCCTATTTGTATTGTCTCTTGGAAATCCTCTGGAATTGGTCATTGTCTTGTATTGATGATTTTGTTGTTGTTTGAATTTGAGTGGTCTCATGTGTTGTATGATTTTCATTAGCTGGTCGTAAGTCTTTGTCTGGACATTCTTGGTCGGGAACCCTTCTTTAGCGACTCCTAGCACGGGGGTGGTCGGGTGGATCGTGCTTTGCACCCCGTTGGGATTCTCTCTTTTATACAAGTTCATCTTTTAGTGCAGAGTTGCAGTAGCAACTGATTCTTTGTTCGTGGGTTCCAGATTTATGTACTTATGTTATTCTTATACTAATGTATCACTCCCATCTAGTTGGGAAGTTTTGTAAATTATTGCACATGGTGCTATTGTGATGTAATCTCATGATGATGCATTGTACTTTTATTTGTAAACTTGGTTATGAGAAGAGTTTATAATGATGTTATAACTTTGGATATTCTTCTATATTATGTCTCTATTGTTGTTACTGATGTAATTATATTTATGGATGTTTGAATGTATGGTTAGTTAAATGTTCATGTAGTTATGGATTAGTTCTTAAGTAATGTCCTCGTGTACCTCAAAGGATTAAGTCATGCAAATTGAATAAGGGTTACATTGTGTTAATTACTGTTCACTCCTTTGTCCTTTAAAAAAAAAATTTGGTTGCATTTTACTTAATTCCTTTGGGGTTGCATGGCGGGACGTTACAACTTTGTATCAGACCCAAGGTTGCTAATGCTGGGTTCTCTGGGTAGTAGGTGTCTGTTAGGCAACCTTTGTGCTAACTTTGATCTTACATACTATAATTGTGTGCAAGATCATGCCTCGAGCTAGAGGTCGTGGCCGTGGAAGAGGTCGAGGTGGCGGTCGAGTAGCCAATCATCATAGTCTATCACCACCGAGTTTCCATGGTTCTGAGCATGAGGAAAATTCAAATCCTCAAAGTGATCCGCCAGTTGGTGACCAGAACCTGGGACAGCCTGGTTTGGATGGTCAGTTACAACATCTTCCAGGAGAGCTCCTTGATCATTTGGGACCCAAGCCACAAGAAGAGTCACGGGTCGAGAGAGAGAGGGAAAGGTCTCCAAGGCCTAGGGAAGCTCCAGCAGATCAGGATGCAGTAATAGCAGGGCATATGAGGGACTTCTTGAGAGCTCACCCTCCTACCTTCGATGGTTTGGGAGGAGGCTTGGAAGCAGAAACTTGGTTGATAGATTTGGATCGCTGCTTCGCAATGCACCCATTCGGTAGCAATCCAAGGCTCGGTGCGCAGTGATGCATCTGTGGGGTTTCACATCTACTTGGTGGAGGTTGGAAGAACAGAAGTTGCACTTGGATATCAGTGTGGTCACTTGGGAGTTGTTTCTGGATAGGTTTAGGGCTCGTTTTCTCTCTGATCATTGGAGGCAGTACAGAGCTGATGAGTTCCATGATCTTAAGCAGATGTCTTTGTCTGTTGAGCAGTATGAGCTGTGGTTCTACGAACTCAAGCAATATGTGGGGATCAATCACGATGAGGGGTTGCTTGTTCAGCATTTTGTTCAGGGCCTGAATGCCCATATCAGTGGTGGAGTGAGAGTCTTCGAGCCGAAGACAATGGAGGTTGTAGTAGAAAAGGCTCAGTTAGTAGAGGAAAACTTGGCTATGGCTCTTGGAGGGCATGTTGGAGTTCAAATCGGCAGTGCTCCAGAACCAGGTACAGGTTCTAGAGGTGGATAGTCTCAGACTACAGGGCCTTCCAGGAACTTTCAGACACCCTCCAAGGGTGGTTCACACCATCAACAGTCTCAACCCAAGCAGAATAAATCGTAGTCTCAGCAGAGGGATAGGTCTCAGGGCAGGAAGTTCCAAAGTTGGTAGCGAGATAAACCTGATTGTTCTGTGCAGCCTACACAAAGTGCACAGTCGGCACCATCTCGAGGTAGCTTTCAGCAGTCTAATGCACCATCTAGGGTTAGAGGCTTTGGGAGAGGTACAAGTTGCTTCTTGTGTGGGCAGCAAGGGAATATTGCCAGACAGTTTCCATAGAAAACTACTTCAGAATTTAGTCAGAGGCCAGCTATTTCAGAGCTAACAGTGGGCGATGCGGGAAGAGCTCATCGGGTTTTACCCAATGATGGACAATGTTTTGCATGAGTTGAGCATGAGGCAGCTGTGATTATCAGTGTGTTCTGATGGTACTAAAGTCTCCATACTTTTTGATTCTGGTGCTTCTGATTCATTTATATCTCCTTCCGTTGTGGAGCGATGTGGTTTGGTGGCATCTAGGCAAGGCATAACTTGGCAGGTTGAACTAGCCTCTGGGTCAAAAGTTCTTGTAGAAGAGTTTGTGTAGGGTTGTAAGTTAGATTTGGGAGCTTTTTCAACTCAGGTGGACCTTTGGATCTTACCCTTGGGCTCATATGATGTGGTCTTGGGAATTGATTGGTGGGATTCCACATGTCATTCACATTGGATTATCACGGAAGAGTCTTGGTGTACCAATGACTCTGGAAAGGAGGTGGAGATCATGGGCACTCAAAGGCCTATTTCTTTGCGGATGATCTCTGCCATGCAGTTAAAAAGGTTGTTCCGTCAGGGTTGTCAGCTCTTTGCTGTGGCAGTGAATGATCTCGAGACTAATGATAGTCAAGAGAAATCATTGGATGATTACCCTCTTCTTAAGGGATTCTCTGATGTGTTTCTGAGCGAGATACCTGGAATGCCGCCTAAGCGGGATATAGATTTTCGGATAGACCTAGTACCCGGAGCTGAGCCTATCTCTCGGGCTCCGTACCGAATGACCACCACAGGGAACCCGGGAACTCCGTCTTGTTGGAGGAGTTGTGTAAAAGGTTTATCCAGTCCAAAGTGTCTCTCTCATGGGAGCACCATGATTTTTGTGAAGAAGAAGGATGGTTCTCTCCGCCTATGCATTGATTATAGATAGTTGAATAAAGTAATAGTGAAGAACCGATAGCCCCTGCCCAAGATAGATGATCTGTTCGATCAGATAAGAGGGGAAAAGATATTTTCCAAGATTGATCTGAAGTCAGGATATCACCAATTGCGGATTGCAGAACCGGATATTCATAAAACTGCATTTCATACTCGATATGGACATTACGAGTTCACAGTAATGTCGTTTGGGTTGACGAATGCGCCTTCAGTCTTTATGAGTTTGATGAATGGGGTGTTCAGAACCTTTTTGGATAGATTTGTTCTTGTGTTCCTCGATGATATTTTGATCTATTCTAGGTCTATAGAGGAACATGAGGAACATCTTAACCAGGTATTGCAGTGTTTGAGGGAAAACTAGTTATATGCCAATTTGGCAAAGTGTGACTTTTACAAGACTAAAGTTTAGTATCTTGGCCATGTCATCTCAGGTGAAGGAATCTCTATGGACCCTACAAAGATTCAGGCTATTGTAGATTGGCCCGTACCTACTAATGTCTCAGAAGTCCGCAGTTTCATGGGACTTGCAGGTTATTACCGACGGTTTGTTCAGGGCTTTTCTAGGATTGTGCATCCTATTACTTCTCTCCAGAGGAAAGGGAATAAATTTTTGTGGTCAGATAACTGTCAGTTTGCGTTTCAAACTCTTAAGGAGAAGCTGACTAGTGCACCTATCTTGGCAGTACCAGATCCTACAGGAGAGTTTGTTGTGTGTACTGATGCCTCCTTGGAAGGCTTAGGAGCCGTTTTGATGTAGGAAGGGCGTGTGATTGCGTACGAATCCCAGAAACTTAAAGATCACGAATTGAACTATCCTACACATGATCTTGAGTTGGCTGCGGTGGTTCATGCTCTGGTTAGATGGAGACATTTTCTCTTGGGGCATCAATTCAAGCTACATATTGATCATCGTAGTCTACAATACATATTCACGCAGCCGAATTTGAATGCTAGGTAGAGGAGATGGATGGAATTTTTATGCGAGTATGATTTTGAAGTGAAATATATTCACGGTAAGGAGAATGTGGTAGCAGATGCCTTGAGCAGGCGTAGGCATGAGATTTCTGCTGTGACTCTTGGGATTGATTTGAGGAGTCAAATCCTCGTTGCTCTCTCTTTAGACAGTTGGTATTCTGAGGTGAAGTATGAGATCGAGTCAGGCAGGACTCTAGAGGGGAAATTTGCTGGGTACTCTTTGGATTCTGATGGTGTTTTGCGTTATTCAGGACGTATGTATGTACCTCCTATAGAGGGTCTTCATACCCTAATCTTGACTTAAGCCCATAGGGCACCCTATTCGGCACATCCAGGAGTTAAGAAAATGTATGCGGATCTGCGCTCATTATATTTTTGGTCAGGAATGAAGAGGGATATCGCTGATTTTGTAGCTAGATGTCTGGAGTGTCAGAGGGTCAAGGCAGAACATCATCATCCGGTAGGATTATTATAGCCTAATCTTGTTCCTGAGTGGAAATGGGGTATCATTTCTATGGATTTTATTGTTGGTTTGCCCATGTCTTCTAGGCAACATGATGCAATCATGGTCACTGTGGACAGGTTAACCAAAGTAGCCCATTTCTCCCCTATCAGATCATCTTATACTGATCTGTGGTAGCAAAGGTTTTCATGGAGGACATAGTTCGATTACATGGCATACCACAGAGGATCATATTTGACAAAGATCCAGTGTTTACATCGGTATTATGGACTTCCTTGCAGTGATCTTTAGGGACTCAGTTGAATTTTAGCTCTGCCTATCATCCTGAGACTGATGGTCAGACTCAGAGAGTTAATCAAGTGCTACAGGACATGCTCCGCATGTACGTCATGGATCAACAATCTCGTTGGGAGGAGTATTTGCACTTGGTTGAGTTTGCCTATAATAATGGTTATCATACCTCCATTGGAATGACACCTTTTTAGGCGTTGTATGGTCGTCCTTGCCGTACCCCTTTGAGTTGGGATCGGTTAGAGGACAGGGTTTTTCTTGGACCTGACATGCTTTGAGATATGGAGCAGCAGGTGGCTCGTATTAGAGAACATCTTATTGCAGCTCAGGATAGACAGAAAAAGTTATGTTGATGCACATCGTGTTGATCGGAAGTTTGCAGTTGGGGATCGTGTGTTTCTCCGGGTGCGCCCATGAAAGAGTCCTATCCGTTATGGAAAGGGTTCTAAGTTGGCACCCCATTTTGTTGGGCCTTTTGAGGTGTTAGAGAGAATCAGACCAGTTGCCTACCGCCTAGCTTTTCCACCTAGCCTGTCGCGGATACACGATGTTTCTCATGTTTCTGTTCAGAGGCCCTATTTTCCTGATGTTAATCATGTACTGGATTGGAATGCTTTGCAGGTCGAGAACGGGCAGCTAGCTCTAGAGCCTATGGCCGTGCTTCAGCGTCGGAGTCTCGCCCTCAGGGGCGGAGATATTGATCAGGTGCGGGTCCAGTGGGATTCGAATGATGAGACCTCGGCGACTTGGGAGGACGCATCTCTTATTAGAGAACCTTATCCTTATTTATTCTCTAGCTTCCAGAAGTAAGCCATGTCCTAGGGGGGAGGGTGTAATGCCCCCATGTTTGCTAATTCACTAGATACTCTTGATACTCTTTGATATTGTGGATAATTTGTGATACTCTATGTGGTGGATTGATATTTGATCATGTGTGGTTTCTTAGTTACTTGTTTACTTGTTTACTGCTCTTTACATTACATGTGACATTTGATGATACATTATGCATTGATGATTTGATTCATTATGCGATGGTGTTCCTTAAATTTATATGTGATGATGTATTTCCATGATATTATGTTTATGATGACATGTTTAGTGTATCTTGGTGAAAGGACGGAGTAGTACCACTCGCTCGCGAGCGCCCTGCTACCCCGCTATTACCTTTCACGGTGTGTTTCAGTGGAGATTATATGTTACTTGACGTTTATCTGTTTGCAGAAATTGAAGGATTAAAAGTCTCAATTCCACCTGCTTCGACAGGACAGGGTGAGCACAAAATGAACCCAACGGGTACAACGTTGTTAAAAAGGAGTTGTTACGGAAGAGTTCCCGTCCCAAGTTCATTTTTTTCATTAGGAGGTAGTGGAGTCATGCTTAAACCTGGTCTTGTCTTGGTATTTTTATTTTTGAGTTAAATGATTTAATTATATGATATTTAATTTAATTATTTTATATTTATAAGATTAATTAAAGTTATTTTATTAATTATGATCTAGTAAGTACTGAAGTTTAATTATATTTAATTAAAAGTTATTTATTTACTAAAAGTTGGTTTTAATTAAATTTTTGTAAATAAATGGTGGTGATTAGAAATTATTGTTTAAAAAGTAATAAAATGAGAAAAGCTGGAGATATTCTTGTGGGGGTTATTTTGAGAATAAAATTAATTAATTCTAAATCTATTTGCATGAAGAGGAAGAGGAAGAGGCGTAAGAAGAGTTTTGTGACTACTTTTTGCTTGGGAAAGAATAGAAGGAGGTAATACCAGAGATTAAGAGATTGTTTCTTGAATTTTGGTTTGGAAAAAGAATGAAGGATCAGCGTGGAAAAGAGGAGGAAAGCATATGTGTTGGGATTCTTCTACAAACGAAGGACGCCAGGTTCCTTTCAAAATTTTGTTCTGGCTGTTTATTCTTCTATTTTTTTTTTAAATACTCTTGGCCGTACTGTTTGATGAGTTTAAATCTCTATGTGTGTTTGAATTCTATGATTGAGTATATGCATATGTACTTTACCAAATTTTCTCTAAAAGCCTTAGGAACGGTGATAGAATTTCTTCAATACAATTTGACTGTAAAAATTGTTGTTGACAAGAACTTGTTAAAATCTTATTGATTGGGTTTTAACCCAGATCTAGAATTTCTTTTGTTTGAAACAAAATATTGGATTTAGGACTATGAATCAGGGTTAAATATGGGTATTTCTATTTTTTTTTTTTTTATAAATGCATATTCATAGGTTATATCTATATATGTAGATATAATTCTTTCTAATTATTAAGAGAAGTGTTTAAAAAATTCGTGAGGTGGAGTAGTTTTAAAAAAAAAAAAAATAAAATAGATGAGGGTTTATTTTGGTACCCTGTGTATAAATGGCTGGGGTTTAAATCCGCGAGTTTTATTGTTTTATTTTTTTATTTTACAAAATTCATTTTTATATTAAAATAAATATATATATATATATCGATGTTTGGTTTTCTTGCTTGATTCGTTTCTTTTGTATTTGATGAAGATAATGTATTTGTTTTAGAATTCGTGAAATTTAATATTGGTTGAACCTTGGCAATGTTTTTTTTAAATTATCGTGCCATACTCCAATATAACATTTAATGTAGCTGATAAACTCTTTTTCCCTTACTCTGTATTGAAACGTCCGAGTCATGAATTCATACAGAAGTTCGTATTGAATTCCGTAATATTTATTGAATTCCATGAGGTTATTCTTTTCGCACCCTATGCTTCTGTATTTACTTTTATTCTCTGTGTGTTTGAGAGGGGTGTGGTCGGCGGCGGCCACATTACCCCGAATCCCAAGGTCAGTGTGCTGTACATACCACTGTATAGTGATGAATATGTATGACGCATGGTGCTCGGTAGGAAATAAGTCCCCTCGGTTCAGGTGCCTTGCTTACCGTATTTAGTGATTTTGTAATAGGTAGTTTCCTTAATGCGAGATTCTATTCATAGTATTTCGGTTACATATCTGCTTTATCGGATTAGTAGTCGGGGTGTTTTGATTTCATTATGAAAGAAACATATTAAATTTATATATATATATTTTATGGGCTTCATTTTATATTAAGTTCGATATGTATCGGGTTTGAGTTTTAGGTATTTAAATAATTATATAATTATATATATATAGAAGTTAATATTAATATTAATATTATTATTAATGTTAATATTATTATTAATGTTAATACTAATATATATATATGTGTATATATTTATATATATATTGTAATTTTATTGTAGGTTAGTTATTAATTTGATAATATGATAGAAAGATAGTTTACATTTATTTATATTATTTAAAAGATTCGTTAAATATGGTGTTTTAAGAAAATAAGTGTAATGGTGAAAAGTAGAGATAAATTGGATATTATTAATTAAATGGAGTTTTTGTGTTACTAAATTACATTTTTGATGAGAATTTTTCCATGCTTTGAGACGTGTCTTATAGTATTATTTGTTAATGATTCCTTTGAGTTATATCGTTTCATGTATTATGGATTTTCTTTTGTTTGGGGGTTTATGTTCGGCAAGCGAACCCTAGAGTTTAATAATCCTGTTTAGGAACCTAAGTGATTCCAGAGGTGGGGTAATGTGGGTACTCTTGATTTCGCTTTGAATTTGGATTTGTGATGCTTATGGATCAGCTATACATTTGGATTGTATCAGACTGTGGATGTGTTTCCTTATGGTTTGGTGAGATGGTCATGCCTCACTTTTGATTGTCATTTGATTTAGTTCTTTATGTAGTACAATCCTTGATGTTATTGTCTTGTGGTTGAGTGTCTAGAGGGAGTGGCTCTAAGTGGGTAGTCGGTGCACAAAGGGGCGCCAGGATAGCCCTCGTTAGAGTAGATTTAAGAAGAGATAATTTAATTAATTAACTAGAGGGTGGGTAGTAACACACTAAAAAGATAATTGATGCCTCATCCGCCTTTTAGTGCCACCACAGACTAAAGGGGATTGAGAAGCCCGTGGTTGGCATGATCGTTGCCTTGACTTCACGAAAGGTAACGGTCCCGCATGAGCAACCCTATGGGGTGGTTCCTTGAGATAGGTAGCCTGGCAAACCATAGATGGAGGCGGTTCCTAGTGCTTGGTTGCCTGGATAATCTGTCAATAGATGGAGGCGGTACCTTGTGATAGATATCCTGGCGAATCCATGTTAAGCCATGCGATGACACTCTCCTCTAACATTCCTATTTGTATTGTCTCTTGGAAATCCTCTGGAATTGATCATTGTCTTGTATTGATGATTTTGTTGTTGTTTGAATTTGAGTGGTCTCATGTGTTGTATGATTTTCATTAGCTGGTCGTAAGTCTTTGTCTGGACGTTCTTGGTCGGGAACCCTTCTTTAGCGACTCCTAGCACGGGGGTGGTCGGGTGGATCGTGCTTCGCACCCCGTTGGGATTCTCTCTTTTATACAGGTTCATCTTTTAGTGCAGAGTTGCAGTAGCAGCTGATTCTTTGTTCGTGGGTTCTAGATTTATGTACTTATGTTATTCTTATACTAATGTATCACTCCCATCTAGTTGGGAAGTTTTGTAAATTATTGCACATGGTGCTATTGTGATGTAATCTCATGATGATGCATTGTACTTTTATTTGTAAACTTGGTTATGAGAAGAGTTTATAATAATGTTATAACTTTGGATATTCTTCTATATTATGTCTCTATTTTTGTTACTGATGTAATTATATTTATGGATGTTTGAATGTATGGTTAGTTAAATGTTCATGTAGTTATGGATTAGTTCTTAAGTAATGTCCTCGTGTACCTCAAAGGATTAAGTCATGGAATTGGAACCAATGATTTACATTAGTATTTAATTAATGTTCACTCCTTTGTCCTTTAAAAAAAAAAAATCTGGTTGCATTTTACTTAATTCCTTTGGGGTTGCGTGGCAGGGCGTTACATTTGGATTCAAAAAATGTGATACTGTTTGAAAGCTATAGATATTTTTCAATCAGCCTATCAATCAGGACTTTAGTCATAATTTGAATAGAAAATGAATAATAATTACTTATTAAATTCAAAGTAAAGCATAATTTATATCAATGGAAAGCTAAGGATCTCCTTTAAAAACCCTTTTCATCTCATCAATTTTGGGTAAAAAAATAGTCGCTAGCCACATACCAATCATATTGCCACTTTTTGACCCATCATGATCCTACACATACCCATGTTATAGGAAATGACCTTTTGGTGGTTTCAGACAAGCAACAGGGTACTCTAGTTGAGGGTAATAAGATTGATGGTCCCTTCAAGGTTGATTAGTTAGTTGTAGAGTATGTTGCAGATCAAAATGATCAATTTGTAGTTGATTAAAGTAAAATTGTTCAAGTTGTGGCTTCCTCTTAGCCCATAGTAGAGGATGTGGTCACCTCTTCTATCATTGGTGATGATATTAAAAGCTAACTTTACCATTTGGAGGTTGGAGAGGGAGGGAATCCCTCTTTAAATGTATTTAAGGCTAAAAATAGGAGAAATCCTATTTCCCCTTTAGGAGTTTCCACCAGAAATCACCGAAAGATGGACTGTGGATCAAAACCTATGGGTAGAGGTAGGCACACATTGCAATAACATAGGGAAAAGGAAAGCAAGTTAGATATTGTAGAGGGTTCCTAGAAGACCTTGTTTGAGATGTGCTTGAAAAGAACACCTCATAAATCATTATGAAGATTCTATCATAGAATATTAGAGGGTCGAATAATCTTCATAACTATGATCTTATGTCCAATTTGGTGAGAGATCATAGACTAGATAGTATTCTTGTTTAGGAGACTAAAATGGTTGTTGATAAACTGAACATAATTAAGAACAAACTTTTTAAAGATTGTTGGTTTCATGGTTATGATGTTGATGGGGCCTCAAGGGGTGTTGCTACTTTTTGGAATCCATTAAAGGTGGTGAAAGGTGTTGTTTTGTTTGGGGAACCAAACCATAGTGCTTCATCCTTTCAGCATGCCTGGGATACCTTCTCCTAGATCACTTATAATATTTACACCCTTAATTTGAGATGTACTAGAAAGAGGTTTTGGGGAAATTTGAATTCCTTCAAGTCTCATCATTCTACTTCTAATTGGCTAGTCATGAGAGACTTTAACACTCCCTTAAATAATGTGGAAGAGAAAGGGGGTTCTCAAGTTGTAGATGATAGAAAATTTGATTTGATGAGCTTCATTAATGATAATGCATTCTTTTATGTTGATCTTCATGGGGATTTTTTTATACTTGATCAAATTGAAGAGTTGGTGATGCTCTTATCCAAGTTGGATTATGCTCTTCTTTCTCTAGAGTATCTACTTTCCTATACCTTCACTCTTTTGTCTCTTAGTAGGTTAGGGTTTGATCATTCCTCGATCTCACTTTTTTATAGATTTGGTTGGGAGAAGATCTTTTCCTTTTAGATTTGAGAAGATGTGGGTGAATCATCCAAACTTCAAGGATAGAGTTTTTTCCTAGTCGAATATGTTTGTTGATGGTTTGACTATGTTTAGAGTGGCTAAGAAACTTGCCTCTATGAAGTTTAATGTTAGGCTTTGGAATAATTCATATTTTGGGAATATTTTCCATGACAAGGCTTTAATCAAGGAAGAGTTGGATTCTTTGTAGCAGTTTATTCAAAATATAGGCTACAATGAAATGTTGGCTCAACAAGAGAGGAAGAATGTTGGAAGTAGAGATCTCATGCCATTTAGTTGAGGGATGGGGATAACAACATGAATTTTTTTCATCTTACTAAAATGAAACATCAAGCCCCTCTAATCAAATTTCTAATGTCCTCCACAATGGACATATTCTGGATATAGATGGTGAGATTAGGTAGGATGTCTCTTCTTTTTTAGCTGAGCTTCTTTATGATAATATTGTCCTTGATCTTGGCTACCAAGAACAATTCTTGGATGTTATCCCTAATACAATCTCTGCTGATTTGAATAATTATTGTGTGGTAAGCCTTCAGATCAAGAGATAAAAAAGGTGGTCTTTTATTTTGAAGGAAATAAGGCTCCCAGATAGGATGGTTTTCCTATGTTTTTCTTCCAAATATTTTGTGATATTGTCTCTAGAGATGTTATGGAAGTAACCAAGGAGTTATTTGGTAGTCATAATTTTTTGAAATAATTAAATTCCACTTTTATTGTCCTTGTTCCTAAAAATTTGGTGGCTTCTTCTTTTAATGAGTTTTGGCCTATTAGTTTATGCAACTCCATTTACAAAATATTCTCCAAGGTGTTGGCATTAAGGTTGCAACATGTTCTTCCCTTGATTATTTCTTTGCAACAAATTCGGTTTGATTCCATTATTATTGTTCATGAGAATATCCACTCATTAGTGATCAATAAGAAGGTTGGTTTCCTATTGAAGATGGATTATGTTAAGGCATATGATCGTGTGAACTCGCAATTTTTACTGAAGATGTTAGAGGCTTTTGGATTTTTCAACAGATTTTTGAAGTTAATTGGGTAGTTGATCTCTACTCCCTCTATTTTCTATGCTTGTTAATGATTCTCCCTCTAGTTTTTTGGTAGTTTTCATGGCTTAAGGTAGGGTGATTTTATTTCTCCCTTCCTCTTTATTGTTTTGGTGCAATCTCTTGGTAGGTTTCTATAAAAGGCTATCATTGATGGTGATATCAAGGGTCTTTGACTATCTTCTTATAATCAATCTTGATCTCATCAAAAGTTCATGGATGATACAATCATCCTTGGGGAGGTTTCTATTGCAGATCCAAAGCAATTCATTTTATTTTGAAAAAATATGAATCAAATTTTAGGCAATTGGTTAGTCTTCCTAAGAGTACTATTTTCTTCTTGAATACTCCTAAGCAAAGAATCCATATAATTTCTTATATCATGTAGTGTGCCATTGGGAAGTTCCCTTCTACTTATTTGGGCCTGCCTCCTTGTACTAATGTTATTCCGAATTCTAATTTGAGTGGTGTGATTGGTAAATTTAAATTGAAACTAGTTGGATGGAAATGAGCATTACATATCCAAGCTATTAAGCTTTAGCTGATCAAATCCACTCTACAAAACGTCCTGCTTTATGCTTTGAGTCTCTTTCAGATACCAAGAATTTTTTTGGAGAAGGTTGAGTGTATTCAAAATCATTTTTTATGGTCATGGGTGGAGGACACAAGGAGACAGCATATTGTTTCTTGGGATGAAATTTGTTGATCCAAAATGAAAGGGGCTCTAGGATTAAGGAAAATTAAAGAATTCAATTTTTCTCTCCTGGCTAAGAAATTATGGAACCTTCTTCTTGGGGTTAAGGAATGGTCTGAGACTTTAGCTAATAAATATCTCTATGGTGTTGATAAATTCAAATACTTTTTGATGGTTGGCTTCTCTCCTTCTTCAAGGTTTGCTTTATGGAATTAAATGATTAAGGCCAGGGTGATTGTCTCTTTTGGGTTGTGTTGGTCTTTGTGTAATAGTAGGTCTATTATTTTTTGGGATGATTGGTGGATAAGCAATGGTCCTCTCAAAGATAAACCATGGGTTGATCCTTTTAGGGACCTTTAAGTTCATTCCTTTGGAGTGTTTTTGGCTGATTATATTGTTGTTGGAAAATAGAAAAAGATTCATGAGGTGCATAGGGAGTTGGAGATTATTTTTCTTTTCTTATCCTTGATCTACATCTCAGCCTCTTCTCAAGCTGACAAGGTGGTGTGGCGTCTAGCTTTGAATGGTTCTTTTAGTGGCCCCAACCTTTCATTATTAGAATAATGTTGTTGTCCCTCCTCCTCATTGGGAAAAGGTGTG
>VDFB02160125.1:0-14080 GCA_007258455.2 Sequoia sempervirens | reverse complement strand
GACACTCATGGCATAATCATATACTATAGGAGAAAATCCTTTCATAGATACAAAATGAATGAATCTTAAAGCAAAGGAGGCTGTAAAACATCAGAAATATGTTTACAACATTTAGAGAAATGCTTGTTTCCTACCTCCTTTAAGGAGATTTGTAAGAGTAAAGTTTGAGACAAATACCCATTGAGTACAGGAAAGTCGCAGCTATAGAGTAAGGAAAGTGAAACCATGTTTCAGTGTGATCAAATGGAAACCCTTATCATTTTCTCTAACAAAAAAAAAATTGAGCAAACCTCAATCCAAGAAAAGAGTTTTTTATTGTGAATCTTTAGAAGAGAATAATAATTATAGCCAAATATCTACATGCAATGTAGTTGTATCATGATATGTAAAGGAGAATGAAACTTCAGCATGCCAGAAGCCGAATACAAAAAACAAAGTTGAATAACCATCAAATGTTTGCCATAGCCACAACCATATTGGGTTTTAAAACCCAATTATATGCACAAAGCATCATAAAAATGACAAGCTAAACAACAGAGAGAAAACCCAGGTAGCACCCTCAGCCATAAATGAAAACAAGACATACATTCATCATTTCTATCTATACAATTTTGAGTTTTCAAGAAGAGTAGATTTCATGGAGTATATAGAGCTTAACCAAGCTTGTGGATTGATTCTTCATAAGAATGTCAAAGTTCCCATCAAACCCTCTTCTATGGTGGCCAAATACGCAGAAAAGAATACAGAGAAATGGAACAAGTAAAGAAAATGGAGCTCGAGCTAGGGTTTTTTCCATTATGGCGATGCCTTCAACATGAAGTTTCTAGAAAATAAAAGTAACTTTGCATTCATTTTAGGTTTTTAACAAACCCTTGGAGAAGCTCGATGGAGTTGAGGCTTTTTTGCCTAAGTTTTTTTTTATCAAAAAGCTTTGTTCATATATTTTTATAATAAGCTCGATGGAGTTAAGGCTTTTTTGCCTAAGTTTTTTTTTATCAAAAAGCTTTGTTCATATATTTTTATAATCGTGGCATATTTTATGCCTTGTGATTATTTTAAATAATATTTTGAATATTTCATATGACTTAGTCAATTAAGCCTTGTAATTGGCTTTATCATAGTGTCTTTATTTGTTTTTTCATTTTTAATCAATATTGTAAAACTTTATTTAAAGTGATGAAAATATAAATCACATTAATAAATGTTATTCATTGATGCAAAATAAAGATGCTACGTTGGTTCTTAAGTAGGAGTTAAATGAAGCAATAATGCTTTGCAAGGGTAAAGGGAAGTTGATTTCACTTAGCAAACATTTGGAGTGCAAATAGGAGAATTTATTTGCTTTTGAGGCAAAATTGGAGCTTTTGGAGGAAGTTTTGAGGAGTCATCATGTTTGATAAGGTCAAGATAGACTTTTTCAACCTTTTGGAGCCTTTTGGAAGGAGTTCCAATTGCTATTTTTGGGGCTTTTTGAAGGCATACGAGTTCATGAAGGTTCTAGAACCTATTTTGGTGGAGCTTGGCTACTTAGCCACATTTGTAACTCATTTGACAGTTAGTTCTAATTATGCAAAATTTCTGGAGATTGTGACTGAAATAGTCCTTTGTAAGAGTTTTGAGCATCTTTTGTAACTCATCATTTTGGAGTATGAAATACAAATTTTTACCTTGGAGATCATTGAAGAATATTCTTACCTTCCTATTTCTTGCAAAGCATTGTGCATTTCAGGTGACTAATTAAGTTCTTTGTGATAATTTATTTCTCCTTTAGCTTTATCTCATTTTATGCCTTTTTGCAAAAGTAGAAGTATGCAGGTTATGAACTGTGTCTAAAAAATTGCATAGAAATCTCTAGTTTGTGAAAGACTGTCTTTCCTTCTTGAAAATATATGCAGAATAGACCTGTTCATGAAATATCTATGCATAAATTTACACTAACAGACTGTGTATTTTCATTTTTCTTCGAAAGGTAACCAAGTGTAGGACAATCCTAGTGTTTCATAGCTCTTAATAATTTGGTGTATCACCCAATTTACTTCACATTTTCTAGTATTCTTAATTTTATGCAACCATATCCTTACCTTTTTCCCATCAAGTTAATCAGCTAGGAGCCAGCCTTATCCGGAGGTTCATTTCAACTTTAGGTGACCCAAGGCCTTGAAATTATCCCATTTTTCTCTAAGGTGATAAGGGTGCAACTTTATGAGATAACAATTTTGGCACGCCCGGTGGGACCATCAAATGGACAATTTGGAAATTATATGTCTATTACTGGTTTTTTATATGCAACCAATAAGTTTCAGGCCTTTCAGAGGTAAACATCAACATATCATGGTGACTCCGAGTTTGGGAAGAAGTAGAAAATCTAGTGCATTATTGAGAAATTCAACATATTGAAAGGTTTTGTTGTCTAGGCTTTCCTGTGCTTCATATTTTACCTTTCAATGTTTAGTTATCAGCAATATAGTGACTTTCCACCTCCATTCCATGAGATTCATGTGAATATGTCCACTCATCAACCATATTATACAAAACAACCTGTTGTTTTTATGTCAAATGACCCTGTAACAGCAGATTACCAGTATTTTCATCATGTTTCCCTCCCTCCCACTCCTAGTCAATCTTTATGTTAGCCATTATATGATCAAAATCAACCCCAGGAGGAGGTTCTTAATGCTAATCAACATGACTATTTACATAACCAACCTCAAAAACACCCTTATTAGAGTGTGCTGGTTTTGGTCAAGCAGTTTGACTATATATTGTGGGATTTGAGCCAAAATCTTGATTTTATGAAGATTAATGATATTAGCAAAGTGTTCTCACACATGAGTAGAATGCTGGTAGATATAAAAAAACATAAGAAAACCATTATGCAGCAACAAGAAATGGATGACAAGTCTAATTTTATGATCAAGAGAGAGTGGAAAAAAGAATCCAGTTCAAAGAGGGCCTTGAACAGGAAATAGATGCTAAGGAAGGACAAATGAAATTGTTGTCTGCTCAGGTGTAGAATAATCAAGCTTACTCAGATTATTAGCACCAACTAATGGAGGAGTTTCAAAAGAGGCAGCTTGAGAGGAGTTTCAAAGAACAGAGAGTTGTTGCAGAAGAAAAGCAACACACTGATCAAGTTAGTTCATTCACCATGGAGGAGACTAGAATTCCAAATATGTTACATCTAGCTATGGAGGAATATAGAAAGCAACAACAGGTTCATAAACTTGAACAAATGTTGAAATAGCAGGAGGAGCCTAATGAGCCTGATTTGCAATGTTATAACTGGTTGGAGGAGCTTCCATTTTGTTGTGTAGATAAGCTTGAAACTTCATCACCACTTGAATTGTCGCCTTCTTTCATTGAGGAAGACAAGCCTGAATTGGAATATATTTTTTCCAGTGATAATAAGAACTATGAGAATCTTCCTTTCTGGAGTATAAAAGAGCCATAGGTTGATGTATTGATTGAAAATGTGTTGGAGGAAGTCATCTCATTGTTCTCCATTAAAGGAATGAGTGTTCATTTGGGAAAGCATGAGCATACCGAGGAGGTTTCCATTTTTTCACCAAGTCAACCACAGGGATTAGACCTTTCTAGCCAACAAGGTGATAAAATGGCAGTCCATGAGCAAGAGTTCAACAAGGAAAGTTCAAGATTTACCCTTACCAGAGACTGTCCAATCAGATACCTAGCCCAGATGGAGTCCAATACAACACCAAAAATCAATCATGCATTCACACATGAAGATACAACCAAACATGTCATCAAAGATGCACTGGCAGCTAAAAAAGAGTATGTTCAATTCACTTACTCTCCTTTGAATAACATCACATATGATTTGTTTAGGGAGGTTGTGAGTGATTTTTTTTGTCTTTTCCAAGAGGTAGTGCATCATCTTATTGAGATTTCCTTTGTATTTCATTTATGTTTAGCCCTCCTTGAGCATGCAAATTTTTGCATATTGCGAAGAAGAGGCAGCTATTTCAATCTTCATGTAAATGGTTTTGTTTAAATAGTTTTTCCTTGCTATTAGTGTAGGGTAGGTTTAGCTACAAGTTTCATTCCCTAAGTGTTGTTCTAGCACAGTTAGATAGTTTCCCTTAAGAAGTTTTCCTATTTTCAATAAGTTTCAAGGTGGCCTAATCAGTTACAAATAAGTTACAGCCATGTACAAAGCTGTTTTAGATCCGTTTCTGAGTTTTAGGTGACTCCATGCCCAATGGAAAAGCCTAGGAAACTAGTTTTCATGTTTAGCAGGCAAACATCCATCTGATGTCACCAAAAATGTTACCCAGATTTTCACCCATGGCTCAATCAGGTAGAGCCCATTGATATTTGAAAGAAAATGGTACATTTTATTATCTTTCTTATATTACATTCATGTGTACAAATGAAAAATCCAGAAAGATTACAACTATAGATCATTGCATTTATACATATGCATATAATAGAAGAAAGATTTTGATCTTTCAAGGAAAAAAATAATCTTTATTAAATGGATAAATATACATTGTCTCATACAATCCATGAGACTAACCTTGCCTATTCAATACAAATTATGAAAAAAATCATACATGAATAGGTAAAAAGGAAGAACAATGAATGTGCATAGAAAGAAGTAACCGGCCATTTCCTGTGAATGACTGGTCTTGACTAATATTATATCCTCTTGCTGCTGCCCTATATTGTCCTAAGCTTCAGTTGCCTTTTCTAGTGCCTTTCTGCTGCTAGTCATGCATGAGATAGTAAGCAATGGTATTAGAGTACACTCAAAGCAATGACTGATTACAAACATTGCATACACATTCACCCTATGCATGCATAAATTGACCATAATGTGTATTACATAAGCAGTCATAATAAATATCCCAGAAGAAAACATTGAAGCCATTGAAATAACACACCAAAGTACACATATTTTCTAACTCGTTTGCTTCATGTGTAGATACAGGAAATGTATGATGCTCTTTTGTTAAAATTAAAGCACATGGGGTAAAACGTGGCTCCCACAAGGGTTGAGCTCGGCGTGCTTTGTTATGATTTAAAGAGACTTTGAAGGTTAATTCATCTCTTATGTTTTGATCAAACAAATGTATATCATTTATGATAATGAGTTTTATTCATTGTCATAAATGATTTATAATTGTTTAAAGAAAATCATAGAGATCAAGGCAGATATGACTTATTGTTTCATGTGATTGTGGCTTTGACTTGTTTTCATCGTGTTCATTAGAGATGAAAGGAACATACAAGTGATCTATTCTATCTAAAATGAACTAAATAGTGTTAAGCTTGCAGAGATAATGGATTTCATTAAACAAGTGATCTAGAGTTTTTTTTGTATTTTCTGTTTTATCATTTGTAAGTGAAAGACAATGCTCTTTTCAAGAGGGATGACATATTTCGGACATGGACATGACAGTGTTTGTTAAATACATAAACTGTGATAAGAGAGCCACAAAATACTTAATAAAGATATGCGGACTATGTAGTCATCAACTAAGTGCAGATTCTACAAGAAAGCTCCATAAACATAGTCTATTATTTTATGGTCACAAAAGGCTAAAAGATTTAAGGATGAAGAATCTTTTCTCTCTTCTGGTAGATAAAGCTAAGTTTAGGTCCATGCACTATTTCAGAATGCTGCAATACAGTATGAAAAGAATACCTATTAAGTTTAAAGCTGAAGTAAGAAGACTAAGTTTCAGTGTTTCAAGCTTCAAAAAGTAGAAAAAAGTGACAGAGGTGGTTGAAGAAACTTTAAGGACAATGAAGCAGCATAATCATAAAAACAACATGATCATCTTTGAAAATAAATACATTCATTTTGAGTTAGAATTACAACAGTAATAAATCACAGAGGTCTTCAAGAAAGGAAAGAAGTTACTCATAAAAGTGTCTTCATCTTAGAAGTTAATCTCAACGAAGAAAATGCAATCATTTTTGTTGATTACATCATTTATGAATGAAGACTCTGGTTTTGAATAAACTTATATAGTTTTTCATGTCCAGCAGAGAAATGGATTCTACAAGATGTGTCCTATTGAAAATGAAGTAAGCTTTCAGCTATCTGCAAAAAGTGAAAATATAGAAAAAGAAAATTACTGTAAAGTATATGGCAGCAGCCATAGAACTCCAAAAATGCTTCTGTATTTTACAAATATGCCAAGTTTACAGAGAAATCATAGTCAAATGGTCTTGTGACAGAAGAGTGATTTATTAACTATGACACTCATGGCATAATCATATACTACAAGAGAAAAGCCTTTCATAGATACAAAATGAATGAATCTTAAAGAAAAGGAGGTTGTAAAACATCAGAATTATGTTTACAACATTTAGAGAAATGCTTGTTTCCTACCTCCTTTAAGGATATTTGTAAGAGTAAAGGATGAGACAAATACCCATTGAGTATAGGAAAGTCGCAGCTACAGAGTAAGGAAAGTGAAACCATGTTTCAGTGTGATCGAATGGAAACCCTTGCCATTTTCTCTAACAAAAATAAATAAATTTGAGAAAACCTCAGTCCAAGAAAAGAGTTTTTTTTTTGTGAATCTACAGAAGAGAATAATAATTATAGCCAAATATCTACATACAATGTAGTTGTATCATGATACGTAAAGGAGAATGAAACTTCAGCATGCCAAAAGTTGAATACAGAAAACATAGTTGAATAACCATCAAATGTTTGCCATAGCCACAACCATATTGGGTTTTAAAACCCAATTATATGCCCAAAGCATCAGAAAAATGACAAGCTAAACAATAGAGAGAAAAACCAGGTAGCGCCCTCAGCCATAAATGAAAACAAGACATACATTCATCATTTCTATCTATACAATTTTGAGTTTTCAAGAAGAGTAGATTTCATGGAGTATATAGAGCTTACCCAAGCTTGTGGATCGATTCTTCATAAGAATGTCAAAGCTCCCATCAAACCCTCTTCTATGGTGGCCAAATACGCAGAAAAGAATACAGAGAAATGGAACAAGTAAAGAAAATGGAGCTCGAGCTAGGGTTTTTTCCATTATGGTGGTGCCTTCAACATGAAGTTTCTAGAAAATAAAAGTAACTTTGTATTCATTTTAGGTTTTTAACAAACCCTTGGAGAAGCTCGATGGAGTTGAGGCTTTTTTGCCTAAGTTTTTTTTTATCAAAAAGCTTTGTTCATATATTTTTATAATCGTGGCATATTTTATGCCTTGTGATTATTTTAAATAATATTTTGAATATTTCATATGACTTAGTCAATTAAGCCTTGTAATTGGCTTTATCATAGTGTCTTTATTTGTTTTTGCATTTTTAATCAATATTGTAAAACTTTATTTAAAGTGATGAAAATATAAATCACATTAATAAATGTTATTCATTGATGCAAAATAAAGATGCTACATTGGTTCTCAAGTAGGAGTTAAATGAAGCAATAATGCTTTGCAAGGGTAAAGGGAAGTTGATTTCAGTTAGCAAAAATTTGAAGTGCAAATAGGAGCATTTATTTGCTTTTGAGGAAAAATTGGAGCTTTTGTAGGAAGTTTTGAGGAGTCATCATGTTTGATAAGGTCAAGATAGACTTTTTCAACCTTTTGGAGCCTTTTGGAAGGAGTTTCAGTTGCTATTTTTGGGGCTTTTTGAAGGAATACGAGTTCATGAAGGTTCTAGAACCTATTTTGGTGGAGCTTGGCTACTTGGCCACATTTGTAACTCATTTGACAGTTAGTTCTAATTATGCAAAATTTTTTGGAGATTGTGACTGAAATAGTCCTTTGTAAGAGTTTTGAGCATCTTTTGTAACTCATCATTTTGGAGTATGAAATACAAATTTTTACCTTGGAGATCATTGAAGAATATTCTTACCTTCTTGTTTCTTGCAAAGAATTGTGCATTTCAAGTGATTGATTAAGTTCTTTGTGAGAATTTATTTCTCCTTGAACTTTATCTCATTTTATGCCTTTTTGCAAAAGTAGAAGTATGCAGGTTATGAACTGTGTCTAAAAAATTGCATAGAAATCTCTAGTTTGTGAAAGACTGTCTTTCCTTCTTGAAAATATATGCAGAATAGACCTGTTCATGAAATAGCTATGCATAAATTTACACTAACAGACTGTGTATTATCATTTTTCTTCTAAAGGTAACCAAGTGTATGACAGTCCTAGTGTTTCATAGCTCTTAATAATTTGTTGTATCACCCAATTTACTTCATATTTTCCAGTATTCTTCATTTTATGCAACCATATCCTTACCTTTTTTCCCATCAAGTTAATCAGCTAGGATTCAGCCTTATCCGGAGGTTCATTTCAACTTAGGTGACCCAGAGCCTTGGAATGATCCCATTTTTCTCTAAGGTGATAAGGGTGCAACTTTATGAGATAACAGTCACATCACAGGGAAACATGATACGCACATACAAACACATAAAATAAAAAGAAAATGCAAATGCAAAAGGCTAGTAGGGAAGATTCAAGTTAACCATCAAGCAAGTCATCCGCCTCCCAGTCATGTTCATGATGTGTCGAGAGCGGGAAACTAGCCAAATGGACAAGAGAAAGTGTCGAATGAGGGGAAGCACTGGGTTCTACATTTTGTGTAGGAGAGGTATCTTTTAAGCTCATGGAAGAGGAAAATAATGTATTCAGATCATTATGCACCTCTTCATCTATTTTAGTAATCTCATCATCGTCATCCAGGTTAATTACAACAGGAGGGAAGATGATAATTTCCAATGAAGGGTGTATCATAGGTTATGGTTGTTGTATTGGATTTTTTTGTTGTGATTGGGGAGGATGGTTGTCATGCATTACTTCTGTCAAGTGTAGATGTTGATTTTCTTTATTTTATTCATTTTTTAATTTATGATCAAGGGCACGACGTCGACGCCTACACTCCTTAGCTCCTCTATTTCTTTTGGTTTTATTGCCGAGTTGTGTTTGTGAAGGAGTAGGTTGATCAACCATTGGTTTCTTTTCTTCCCTAAGGGGAGGAACAAAAGAAACCATGAAAGGTTACTCATCCACTTTCTCCTTTACTTTATAAACTTGTTTTATATGAGGTGGCATGATAGAGTTGTTATCATTATCTCGTGGTCATTTAGACGATGTGGGGGAAGTTTCAGGTGTTGGTTGAGGTTGATGAGTTGGTTCTTGTTCGAGTTGAAGCATTGTTTCATCTAGGATAGGAGTGTCAAAAGTGGATGGGGACATGTTGCAGAGGGACAATTGTGCAATTTTCTTTGCTTTAAACTTTTGGTAAGCAATGAAAAAGAAGTCTTTGTAAGGTGGGATAGGTTCCATGGGATCCGGCCAAAAGGCTTCTAAGGAGAAGTTTCCTTTAGAAGATAAAGGGTTAAAGCCACTATGGTGAACAATAAATATGTCATTGTCAAGTGGAAACTTTAAACATTTGTGTATGATTGAAGGGACAACTTTCATTGAGCAAAGCCACATATGGCCTAGCCACAAATGAAACTGGTCTAACTGCGGGATGATGGAGAATGTGACATCCACTAGTTTAGGCCCTATTTGTAATGGAAGGATGATCGATCCTGTCATAGGGCAAGAAAAAAAATTGTGTGTTTTGATCCATGCTCTTGGTTTATTATAATCATCTTGATAAATATCCTGTAATACCAAAAATTCCTCAGTGATCACATTCTCTCCATAGGCAGGATCTATGAGTATCCCATTAGTGGGCTTATCATAAATGCGGCTGGCTATGTAAAGAGGACCATCGAGAAGATTTGGAAGTATGTCCTTAGAGGAGAAAGTAATATCAAGAGATTTCTTAGGTTGGCGCTTACGAGGGATAACATCAATTGCACCTACCATTTCATCCATAGGATTAATAGTGGTAATATGTGGAATATGATCAGGATGTACAACATCTATATGAACATTCATCACATCATTGTTTGGAGTTTCACTAGCTTTAACAAATGACACATTATGTTTGGGCATTGGATCAGTGAAAATTTGCAAATTTTGTTTAGGTGGGGCAACAAACTTATTTCCTTGAACATTAAAATTTGCAATGGATAGACGACTGGAATCAATGAGGTCTTGCACAAGGTGTTTAAGACGCTTGCACTTTTCCATGTCATGTCCATTTTGTTTATGATAATGATAATAAGCATTGGGTTTAAAGTTTGGAGGTAAAGGCTTAGTAGGATCAAGTTATTTAATAGTAGGTAAAGTAATCATTTGTTGCTATAAAAGTTGGGACATTGTGTTATGAAGAGTGTCTTGTAAAGGTGTGAACTATCTTGTCAAATCTCCATAACTATAAGGTATCACAGCTTTAATAGTTGCTACTTGGTTGTTGACAGGTTTTTCTTTTAAAATGGGTGTGAATTGTTTGAAGTGGCATGTTCAGATTTTTTAGCTCAGTTAGAAGTGGACTTTGCATCATGACTACTAACCAAATTGTGATAATTGCAAAGGGCAGTACACAAGTGCATAAAGGATGGAAATTTCATCATGGTGAGTTTGTCCTGAAGTTTAGTTTGCAAGTTTTCTATAAACATCTTTTGAAGATGTGGATTGGGAATCTTGACATCGATTTGAGAGTAAAGTGATTGATATCATGAGATAAATTAGTTATCTTTTCTTCTTCATTTTGTTTGCATCTCATCAAATCAGCCAAGGTCTTCTTTGGAGTCATATGCACTTGGAAATGATTTATAAATGCATCAACTAGTTCATTGAATGAACAAATTGAATTGTTCGGTAAGGATGAAAACCATTCTAAGGTAGTGTATTTTAAAGTCCTCAAAAATAGTTTTACCAACAGTTTATCGTTAAGGACAAAGTCACTACATAAGGTGGTGTAAGCATTAAATGGTTAGAAGGATCTCCCTTCCCTCCATATTTCTCAAATCTAGGCATCTGTATTCCTTGTGGCATCGGTGTTCACAATAGTTCTAGAACTAGTGGGTTGCTATGAAAATAATAGGTGGGTGGTCCATTCTGGTTTTGGTTGATGGTGGATATTTGTTTTTGCATGGAGGAGACGGTTTAGAAAAGTTGTGTTATGAGAGGGTCAGTGTAATGGTATGAGGTGGAAGGGAAAGTGGTGGAGTATATGTAGTGTTAGGAAATTAGATAGTGTATAGGCGAAATTTTTTTAATAGTTGTGATACAAAAAGTAGTCAATAACAGATCTATCAAGGACAAAGCAACTTGAGAGTATCGGGGGAGTCTTGTTTGAAGATGTTTGGACAATGTTTAAGACTCAAAAACAAACACATAGCTATCCCTACCAAAGAAAATGGTGAGAAGTCAAAACCTTTGCCCCATTGCTTATGCGCATACGTGCACCTCACACAGCCGTGTCACCCCCTAGAGGGCACCCGTGTTTTTGGTGTTTCTAAGGACTCAACAGTGTACGTTCAAAGGTTACCCTTGTAGCGGGGCCCGGTGTCATAGCCGCCTCCAAGCGTCGGTGTATGCCTATGATGGGAATCGTGTATGATCAACATCACGAGGAGAGATTCTTCCCCTCCTTGCGCAAAGATTATGACTCCTTTCGGAGGTGAACCGAGTAGGCAACTAACTAAGAGGTTTTTACTTGGCTTCCGTTCACAATAACCTTCGGTGCCTCTGATACAGAGCTTGGGCCTCGCAGCCACACCAACACCTAAAAATCACACACCCCCGCAAGCAGGGCTCGGAGCGGCGCCGCTCAGTGCAATAAACAGAGCTTTTCCATGATGATCATCCAAGTCATGGAAAAGAAGTTACTATGGTCTTGGAGTCTTTAGACTCAACAAGACATTCTTTATTATAGTGAGGTGGAATCACCGGCGATAGGTGTGTACTCACTTGGGTCGTTCCTGGAGGTTCAACTTCCGGCAGGCCCTCTAAAGGTGACACTGGACATGGCTCGGATTCGGGTTTTTGATTTTCTGATTCTCCCAAAAGGAGAAGAGCATACTTCTCTAGCCCGTCTCTTTACCCAAACATGCTAAACAACCTTAATCACCGAGCTAGTTTCATTTCACCAAATCCACACGCTTTTGGGTTTCTGATTCTCTCAATGAGAGAAGAGCATAATCCCCTGACGAGTGAAAGTGCTAAAGCTTCACTACCTTGCTCCACTCCCTAAGAGTTCGTCATATTAGTAAGATCATAAGGAGCCTGGATTTGTCCATGGTCATCACCTCCATGTAACAAAGAGCCAAATTCCCTACTCACTATCGAAACTCCTAAGAATTTTAACGAAGCCCTAATTAGACTATGTGAATTGAAAAGCAAGAAAACAAACACAATGTTTTTTTAAATAAAAGATCTTTGACAAAGTAAGTGTTTGTTTTCAAGTCACTTTGTCATCGCCGCAATCAAACGTTAGTGTGTTTCAAGTTCTCACAGTAAATCTACTTGGCTACATTTATCTTTGTGAAAAAAATGATTGGAAGAGACGAGAATTAAAAAATCTAATTTAATCTAGTCAAAATTAAATCTAAGAAGAATTAGTTAACAAAACTAAAATTAAACTAAATTAATCTAATACTAAACTAAAACTTTAAAACAAAACTAATCTAAATTAATAAATTAAAAAATCTAATCTAAATTTAAAAAAAAAATCTAATCTAAATTAATAATTCTAATTTAAATTAATAAAGTTAAAAAATCTAAAGTAAAAAAAAATCTAATTTAAATTAACAAAGTAAAAGAATCTACTTTAAATTAACAAAGTTTATTAAAATCTAATTTGAATTTTAGAAACTAAAAAAAAATCTAATTTAAAAATCTAAATTAAAAACTAAACCAAACTAGCTAAAAACTAAACTAAATAGATTAAAAACTAAATTAGAATTAAAAACTAAACTAAATTAAAAACTAAAAATTAAAAACTAAATTAAAAAAATCTTCAAATTTGATTTCTGAAAAATCTGTTTATAATGAGTAGATAAAAACAGAAACCCAGAAATTTTTTGAAGCAAAAAATAAAACCCAGAAATCGTTTTTTAATCCAGCAAGTAGAAGATGAAAAAATAATTTTTTTAAATCTTTAGCCAGCTGAAAAAAATGACGCGCGACGGTTTTTGTGCAGCTATTTTCTTCAAATCTGTGAAAGAAATAAAAAAACTGAAAGATACCCAGATCGGATTTTGACCCTGGCTACAAAACCCAGAAATCATTTTTCCTGCAACTGAGTGGAAGCTGGATTAATGAATCAAAAGTAAAAACGAAATTAAAAACTACACTAAAAAACTAAAAATTAAAAACTAAATTAAAAACTAAAAACTAAATTAAAAACTGAATTAAAAACTAAATTAAAAACTGAATTAAAACTGAATTAAAAACTAAATTTAAAACGAAATTTAAAAACTAAATTAAAAACTAAATTAAATTAAAAACTAAAAATTAAGAACGGTGAGCGCCAAAATGTATAACTGAAAATATGTTATACTTCTGTGAATCCTTGCATGCAAGGATACTCAATAATGAGTCCTTGCAAATCAATTCACAGCTCTCTATCCGAGAAGAGCAGAGATTGATGTTGTGGCCCTCAGATTAACCCTGTTACCCCTGCAAATACAATCTCGGAACGAGAGATTCAAAGAGGAGAAGCAAGAATGCCAATCTCCATGAATCCTGTTTTTGCAATGCAACAATGAAAACTAATCTAAATGACTGTAAAATGTAATAAACCAAACTAATTTATTGAAATGAAACTTAATCTACATGCAATGCCATAAATGAATTATTTTGCAAATTAATTTACTATGAAGATTAAGCTAAAATGCAATATTAAACTATATGCTCTAAAAATAAGATGCTTATATAATCAAACTAATGTAATCTCAAATGATAAAATTCAAATTTGCAGCATAAGTCTGATGTAAAAATTCGTGATTCTTTCTTTTTTTTTTTGAAATGAGAATGAGAGGGCTCATTTTATAGGCAAAAGTAGAATTGAAGGCAAATTCAGAAACAATGTGGGATAAATAGAAAAATAGAAACAAATCTTGATTGAAATTCTTTTTTTAGTTTATTTCCCTTTTAACTGATTTGTTTCCCTTTTTTTCATCACAGGATATTCTTGAGAGGATATTTCATTTATTTAATTTAATTTAAGATGATAA